>RXPK01000045.1:1029657-1239898 GCA_004143645.1 Protaetia brevitarsis
GTCGATTTACGTATAAATGTTCAATAATTTTCCCTTCAGACATTAGAAATCGCGCCAACTTTACGTGCATCTATAACTAGGTTAGTACCAACCTATCCTACATATTTTCAATCGATTGCCGCTGAAAAAATTTCCGTGCAGTAAATCGTCGTTTCACGAAGAGATCAGTCGATTTTACGTATAATATGAATATTTTCCTTCTAACATTAGAATCCGCCAACTTTACGTGCATCTAAACTAGGTTAGTACCAACCTATCCGACATTATTTTCAATCCATGCCGCGTGAAAAAATTTTCCGTGTAGTATATCGATTCACGAAATCATGCCTTAATTTTCAGAATATAACTGTTAATATTTTCCCTCCAGACATTTAGAAATCGCCGCCAAACTTTACGTGCCAACAAACATAGGTGGTACCAAAACCATCTACATTATTGTCAATCGATTGCGACTGAACTTGAAAAAATTTCCGTGTAGAAATCGTCGTTTCTCGAAGAGATCAGTCGATTTACGATAAATGTTAATATTTCCCTTCTAGGGCATTAGAATCGCGCCAAATTTTACGTGCAAATATAAACTAGGTTTATTACCAAACCTATCCACAATTTTCAATCCATGCCGCGTGAAAAAATTTTCCGTTGTAGTAATCGTTCACCGAAAATCATGTTCTTAATTTCAATATTATAACTGTTAATATTTTCCCTTCAGACATAGAATCGCCCAAACTTTACGTGCATCAAACTAGCGTTGGGTTACAAACCTATCCTACATATTTTCAATCGATTGCCGCGTGAAAAAAAAATTTTCCATGCAGTAAATCGTCGTTTCGCCGAAGAGTCAGTCGATTTACGTATAAAATGGTTAATATTTCCCTTCTAGACTTAGAATCGCGGCCCAAACTTTAACGTGCATCTAAACTAGGTTAGTAACCAACCTATCCGAATATTCAATCGATTGCCGCGTGAAAAAATTTTCCGTGTAGTATGTCGTTTCTCAAAATCAGTCTATTTCGTATAAATGTTAATATTTTCCTTCTAGACATTAGAATCGCCCAATTTTCGTGCATCTAACTAAGTTAGTACCACCCTATCCACGTATTTTCGATTCTTGCCGCGTGAAAAAATTTTCCGTGTAGTATATCGTTTCACGAAGAATCTTCATTTCGTTATAACTGTTAATATTTTCCCTTCGACATTAGAATCCGCCAACTTTACTTGCATCTAAACTAGGTGTACCAACCTATCTACATTTTTTCATCTATTGCCGCGTGAAAAAATTTCCGGTAGTATGTCGCTCTCGAAATATCCTTGATTTCGTATAAAGGTAATTTTTCCCTTCTAGACATTAGAATCGCGCCAAATTTACTGCAAAAACTAGGTAGTACCAACCTATCCTACATATTTTCAATCGATTGCCGCGTGGAAAAATCCGGTGTAGTAAAGATTCGCGTTTTCATGCCTTGATTCCGTATAACTGTTAATATTTTCCTTCTAGACATTGCATCGCGCCAAACTTTACGTGCATCTAAACTAGGTGTACACCTATTCTGCATATTTTCAATCATTGCCCGGAAAAAATTTTCCGTGTAGTAAATCGTCGTTTCTCGAGAGATCAGTCGATTTACGTATAAATGTTAATATTTGCCCTTCTAACATTAGAATCCGCCAATTTACGTGCATCTAACTAGGTTATACAACCTTACCGCCATATTTTCATCCATTTGCCGCGTGAAAAAATTTTCCTTATATATCGATTCACGAAATCATGCTTTAATCATATATAACTGTTAAATTTTCCTTTAGACTTAGAATCGCGCCAAACTTTACGTGCATCTAAACTAGGTTTGTACCCTATCCTACATATTTCATCGATTGCCGCGTGAAAAAATTTTCCGTTAGTATATCGTTTTACGAATGATTTCCTTCATTTCGTAATAACTTTTAATATTTTTCCCTTCTAACCTTAGAATCCGCCAAACTTACGTCATCTAAACTATGGTTGGTACCAACCTATCCGACATATTTCAATCCTTGCCGCGTGAAAAATTTTTCGTGTAGTATGTCTTTCACGAGATCATGCTTTAATTTTATAAATGTTAAATTTTCCCTTCTGACATTAAATGCGCCAAACTTACGTGCATCTAACTAGTTTGTACACTCTCCGACATATTTCAATCGATTGCCGCGTGAAAAAATTTCCGGTAGTAACGTTTCCGAAATCATCGTTTACGTAATAACTGTTAATATTTCCCTTCTAGACATTAGATCGCGCCAAACTTTACGTGCATCTAATATAGGTTGTACCACCTATCCTACTATTTTCAATCGATTGCCCGTGAAAAAATTTCCGTTGAGTATATGGTCGTTTCTCTGCGTTTCAGTCGATCTTATTAATGTTAAATTTTCCCTTCTAGACATTTAGACCGCGCCAAATTTAGTGCTATAACTAGGTTGGTACCACTATCCTACATATTCAATCTATTGCCGCGTGAAAAAAATTTCCGTGTAGTATATGTTTTCTCGAATCAGTTAATTTTATGTATAACTGTTAAATTTTCCCTTCTAGACATTAGAATCGCGCCAATTTTACGGCATCTAAACTAGGTTAGTACCCACCTATCTAATATTTTCAATCCATTGCCGCGTGAAAATTTTCCGTTTGTATGTCGTTTTCACGAGATCAGTCTATTTTCGTATAAATGTTAATATTTCCCTTCTGACATTAGAATCGCGCCAAATTTTACGTGCATCTAACCTAGGTGTTACCACCTTTCCTACATATTTCAATCGATTGCCGCGTGAAAATTTTTCCGTGTAGTATCGTTGTTTCTCGAAATATCCTTCGATTTCGTATAACTGTAATTTTCCCTTCTAGACATTAGAATCGCCCAAATTTTACTGCACTAAACTAGGTTGGTACCAAACCTATCCTACATATTTTCAATCGATTCCGCGTGAAAAAATTTTTCGTGTAGTATGTCTTCTCAAATATGCGTTGCTTTATGTATAAATGTTATATTTTCCCTCTAGACATTAGAATCGTGCCAAATTTTACGGCATCTAACTACAGTTTGATACTAACGTATCACAATTTTTCAATCATTGCCGGTGAAAAATTTTCCGTGTAGTATATCGATTCACGAAATCATGCCTTAATTTCATATATACTGTTAATATTTCCTTCTAGACTTACACATCCTCCAAAACTTTACGTCATCAAACTAGTTTGGTACCAACCTATCCTACATATTTTCAATCGATTGCCCGTGAAAATTTTCCGTGTTAGTATGTCGTTTCTCGAAATATTGGCTTGATTTCATGTATAACTGTTAATATTTTCCCTTCTAGACATTAAATCGCGCCAATTTTACGTGCAATTAACTATTGTACCAACCTGATCCTACATATTTTAATCGATTGCCTCGTGAAAAATTTTTCCGTGTATACTCGTCGTTCACGAATAGATCTTAATTTCCTTAAACTGTTAATATTTTCCCTCTAGACATTAGAATGCTGCCAAATTTATGCATTCTGGTTGGTATTTCTTTTTTATCCTTGCGCGTGAAAAAATTCCGTTGTAGTATGTCGTTTCAGGAAATCAGTCTCGATTTCATATATAACTGTTAATCTTTTCCCTTCTAGATTAGAATCGCGCCAAATTTTACGTGATCTAAACTAGTTGGTACTAACTATCCTACTATTTTCATTCATGCGCGTGAAAAATTTTCCGTTGCGGTAAATGCGTTTCCGAAGTCATCAGTCGATTTACTAGTAAATGTTTCTATTTTCCTTTTAGACATAGATCCCCAAACTTACGTGCATCTTAAAGGTTGTACAACCTCCTACATATTTTCAATCGATGCCGCGGAAAAATTTTCCGTGTAGTATCGTCGTTTCACGAAATCAGCCTTCATTTATGTATAAATGTTAGTATTTTCCCTTCTAGATATTAGAATCGCGCCAAATTTACGTGCAATAAACTAGGTTGTACAACCTATCTATCCATATTTTCATCGATTCCGCGTGAAAAACTTTTCCGTGTTGTATATCGTCGTTCTCTAACAGATCAGTCGCTACGATATATGTTAATATTTTCCTTCTAGACATTAGAATCGCGCCAAATTTTACGTGCATATACACTAGTTTGTACCACAATCCTAATAATTTTTCAATCGATTGCCGCGTGAAAAAATTTTCCGTTGTCAGATATCGTTTCTCTCACTCATCCTACATTTCATTTTATAACTGTTAATATTTTCCCTTCTATACATTAGCATCGCGCCGAAACTTACGTGCATCTAAACTAGTTGTACTAACCTATCCACATATTTCAATCGATTGCCGCGTGAAAAATTTTTCCGTTAGTATATCTCGGTTTCCGAAGTGATCGTCTTACTATATAACTGTTAAATTTTCCCTTCTAGACATTCGACTCCGCCAAAATTTTACGTGCATATAAACTTCGGTCGTACCACCTACTCCGACATATTTCTATCCATGCCGCGTGAAAAATTTTCCGTGTAGATTCGTTTCTCGAAATCTGTTGATTTAGATAAATGTTAATATTTTCCTCTAGACATTAGAATCGTGCCAAACTTTACGTGCATCTAAACTAGGTTTTACAACCATCCTACATATTTTCATCGATTGCCGCGGAATAAATTTTTCGTGCAGTAAATCGTCGTTTCACGAAGAGATCAGTCGATTTACGTATAAATGTTATATTTTCCCTCTAGACATTAAATCGCGCCAAATTTTACGGCTCTAAACTAGGTTAGTACCAACCTATCTACATATTTTCAATCGATTGCCCGTGAAAAATTTTCCGTGTAGTATATTGTTTTCACGAAAATCAGGTCATTTCGTATAAATGTTAAAATTTTCCCTTCTAGACATAGATCGCCCAAGCTTACGGCATCTAAACGAGGTTGTACCACCTATCCTACATATTTTAATTCATTGCGCGTGAAAAAATTCCGTGTAGTATGTCGTTTCGACGAAATCAGTCTATTTCGTATAATGTTTAATATTTTCCTTCTAGACATTAGAATCGGCAAGTTTACGTGGCAATAAACTAGGTTGGTACAACCTATCCTACATATTTCAATCGATTGCGCGGTGAAAAATTTCCGTTAGTATATCGTTTCTCGAAAATCAGTCATTATGTATAACTGTTAATATTTTCCCTTCTAGGCATTAGAATCGCGCCAAATTTACGTGCATTCTAAATAGTTGGTACCCACCTCTCGACAATTTTCAATCGAGCCGCGTGAAAACATTTTTCGTGTAGTATGTCGTTTCTCGAAATCAGTCTTACTTAATAAATGTTAATATTTCCCTCTAACATTAGAATCGCGCCAAATTTTACTGCATCTAAACTAGTTGGTACAACCTATCCTAATATTTTCAATCGATTGCCGCGTTAAAACATTTCCGGTATATATGTTTTGCGAAATCAGTTGAGTTTCGTTAAAATGTTAATATTTCCTTCTAGACATTAGAATGCGCCAAACTTTACGTGCATCTAAACTAGTTGGTACCACCTATCCTACCATATTTTCAATCGATTGCCGCGTGAAAAAATTTTCCGTGTAGTATATCGGTTCACGGAACTCATGCGTTGATTTATGTATATATGTTAATATTTTCCCTTCTAACATAGAATCGCGCCAATTTACGTGCATCTAAATAGTTTGTACAACCTATCTACATATTTTCGATCGATTGCCGGGGGTGGCAAAAAATTTTCCGTGCAGTAAATCGTCGTTTCACGAAGAGATCAGTCGATTTACGTAAAAGTTAATATTTTCCCTTCTAGACATAGAATCCGCCAAATTTTAGGCATCTAAACTATTATACAACTATCGGACATATTTTCAACCATTCCGCGTGAAAAATTTTCCGTGTAGTATATCGTTTCACGAAATCATGCTTAATTTCATATATAACTGAATATTTCCCTTCCAGACATTAGAATCGCCCAAACTTACGTGCAACTAAACTAGGTTGGTACCAACCTATCCTACATATTTTCAACGATTTGGGCGTGTGAAAAAATTTTTCCGTGTGTATCGTCGTTTCTCGAAGAATCAGTCGATTACGATAACATGTAATTTTTTCCTTCAGACCTTAGAATCCCCAAATTTACGTGCATCTAACTAGTTTGTACAACTATCCTACATATTTTCAATCGATTGCGCGTGAAAAATTTTCCGGTAGTATCTCGTTTCTCGGAAATCAGCGATTTATGTATAACTGTTAATATTTCCCTTCTAGACCAAGAATCGCGCCAAATTTACGGTGCATTAAACTAGTTGGACCAACCTATTCACATATTTCCAATCGATGCCGCGTGAAAATTTTCGGTGTAGTATATCGGTTCGCGAAATATCCTTGATTCTATAAATGTTAATTATTTTCCCTCTAGACATAGAATCGCGCCAACCTTTACGTCATCTAAACTAGTTGGTACCAACCTATCCACATATTTTAATCGATGCGCGTGAAAAATTTCGTGTAGTATTTCGTTTCCCGAAATCAGTCGTTTCGTATAGTGTTAATATTTTCCCTCTAGACATTAGAATCGCGCCAAACTTTACGTGCATAAAACTAGGTTTGTACACCTATCCACATATTCAATCGATTGCCGCGTGAAAAAATTTTCCGTTAGTAGATCGTCGTTTCCACGAGATCAGTCTATTTTCGTATAAATGTTAATATTTTTCCTTCTAGACATAGAATCGCGCCAATTTTAGTGCATTTAAACTAGTTAGTACCACCTTTCGACATATTTCAACCATTGCGCGTGAAAAAATTTTCCGTGTAGGATATCGTTTCACGAAATCATGCCTTAATTTCAATATAACTTTTAAATTTTTCCTTCTAACATTAGATCGCGCAAACTTTACGGCATCAACTAGGTTTACCAACCTTTCCTACATATTTTCAATCGATGCCGCGTGAAAAAAATTTCCGTTTAGTAAATCTTCGTTTCTCGAGAGATCAGTCGATTTACGTATAAAGTTAATATTTTCCCTTCTAGCCATTAGAATCGCGCCAAATTTTACTGCATATCAACTAGGTAGTACAACCTATCCGACATTTTTCAATCCATTGCCGCGGTGAAAATTTTCCGTGTAGTATATTGTTTCCGAAACGCTTAATTTCATATATAATGTTAATATTTTCCCTTCTAGACTTAAATCGCGCCAAATTTTACGTGCACACAAACTGGTGTCAACCTATCCTACATATTTTCATCGATTGCCTCGTAAAAAATTTCCTGTGTAAATCGTCCGTTCTCGAAAGACAGTCCTTTACGTATAAATGTTAATTTTTTCCCTTTCTGGACTTAGAATCGCGCCAAATTTTACGTGCATATTAAAATTAGTTTAGTACGCAACCTATCCGACATATTTTCAATCTTTGCGCGTGAAAAATTTTCCGTGTAGTATATCGTTTACGAAATCTGCTAATTCAATATAACTGTAATATTCCTTCTAACAGTTAAACGCGCCAACTTTACGTCATCTAAACAGGTTGGTACAACTATGCTACATATTTTCAATCGATTGCCGCGTGAAAAAATTTTCCTGTGTAAATCGTCTTTCTCAAGAGATCAGTCGATTTACGTATAAATGTTAATATTTTCCTTCTAGACATTAGAATCGCGCCCAAATTTTACGTGCTATAAACTAGTAGTACCAACCTATCCGACCTATTTTTAACCATTGCCGCGTTAAAAATTTTCCGTGAGTCTTCGATTCACGAAATATGCCTTAATTTCATATATAACTTTTAATATTTTCCTTCTAGACATTGAATCGCGCCAAACTTTACGGCATCTAAACTAGTTGGTACCAACCTTCCTAATATTTTCAATCATGCCGCGGGAAAAAATTTCCGTGTGTAAATCTCGTTTCTCGAGAGTCGTCCTTTACGATCAATGTTATATTTTCCCTCAACATTAGAATCGCGCCAAATTTTACGTGCATATAAACTAGGTTAGTACCAACTTATCCGACATATTTCATCCATTGCCGCGGAAAAAATTTTCGTTGAGTATATCATTCACGAAATCATCCTTGATTTCAATAAAACTGTAATATTCCCTTCTAGACATTAGAATCGCCCAAACTTTACGTGCATCTAAACTTGGTTTGTACACCTATGCTACATATTTTCAATCCATGCCGCGTGAAAAAATTTCCGGTAGTTATCGATCTTCACAAATCATGCCTTAATTCATATATAACTGTTAATATTTTTCCCTCTAGACATTAGAATCGGCAACTTACGTGCATCTAAACTAGTTTTACCGACCTATCCCTATTTTCAATCATTGCCGGTGAAAATTTTCGGTGCAGTAAATCGCGTCGCGAAGAATCAGTCGATTTACTTATAAATGTTAATATTTTCCCTTCTAGACATTGAATCGCGCCAATTACGGCATCTAAAAACTAGGTTAGTACCCCTATCCGACATTTTTCAATCCATGCCGCGTGAAAAAATTTCCGTGTATATTTCGTTCACGAAATCATGCTTTATTTCATATATAACTGTTAATATTTTTTCAGCATTAGACCGCGCCGCAACTTTACGTGCATCTAAACTGGTGTACCAACCTATCCTACATATTTTCACTCGTTGCCGCGTGAAAAAATTTTCCTGTTAGTAAATCGTCGTTTCCGAAGAGTCAGTCGATTTACTTATAATGTTAATATTTTCCCTTCTAGACATTAGAATCGCCCAAATTTACGTGCATATAACTAGTTAGTACAACCATCCGACATATTTTCAATTCATTGCGCGGAAAAAATTTTCGTGTAGTATTCGATTCACGAAATCATGCCTTAATTTCATATATAACTGTTAATATTTTCCCTTCTAGACATTAGAATCGCGCCAAACTTTACGTGCATCTAAACTAGGTTTGTACCAACCTATCCTACATATTTTCAAATCGATTGCCGCGTGAAAAAATTTTCCGTGCAGTAAATCGTCGTTTCGCGAAGAGATCAGTCGATTTACGTATAAATGTTAATATTTTCCCTTCTAGACATTAGAATCGCGCCAAACTTTACGTGCATCTAAACTAGGTTAGTACCAACCTATCCGACATATTTTCAATCGATTGCCCGTGAAAAAAATTTTTCCGTGTTTTAAATCGTCGTTCACGAAGAGATCAGTCGATTTACGTATAAATGTTAATATTTTCCCTTCTAGACAATTAGAATCGCGCCAAACTTTACGTGCATCTAAACTAGGTTATTACCAACCTATCCGACATATTTCAATCCATTGCCGCGTGAAAAAATTTTCCGTGTAGTATATCGATTCACGAAATCATGCCTTAATTTCATATATAACTGTTAATATTTTCCCTTCTAGACATTAGAATCGCGCCAAACTTTACGTGCATCTAAACTAGGTTTGTACCAACCTATCCTACATATTTTCAATCGATTGCCGCGTGAAAAATTTTCCGCGCAGTAAATCGTCGTTTCACGAGAGAATCAGTCGATTTACGTATAAATGTTAATATTTTCCTTCTAGACATTAGAATCGCGCCAAACTTCGTGCATCTAAACTAGGTTAGTACCAACCTATCCGACATATTTCAATCCATTGCCGCGTGAAAAAATTTTCCGTGTAGTATATCGATTCACGAAATCATGCCTTAATTTCATATATAACTGTTAATATTTTCCCTTCTAGACATTAGAATCGCGCCAAACTTTACGTGCATCTAAACTAGGTTTGTACCAACCTATCCTACATATTTTCAATCGATTGCCGCGTGAAAAAATTTTCCGTGTAGTATATCGATTCACGAAATCATGCCTTAATTTCATATATAACTGTTATATTTTTCCTTCTAGACATTAGAATCGCGCCAAACTTTACGTGCATCTAACTAGTTTGTACCAACTATCCTACATATTTTCAATCGATTGCCGCGTGAAAAAATTTTCCGTGCAGTAAATCGTCGTTTCACGAAGAGATCAGTCGATTTACGTATAAATGTTAATATTTTCCCTTCTAGACATTAGAATCGCGCCAAACTTTACGTGCATCTAAACTAGGTTAGTACCAACCTATCCGACATATTTTCAATCCATTGCCGCGTGAAAAAATTTTCCGTGTAGTATATCGATTCACGAAATCATGCCTTAATTTCATATATAACTGTTAATATTTTCCCTTCCAGACATTAGAATCGCGCCAAACTTTACGTGCAACTAAACTAGGTTGGTACCAACCTATCCTACATATTTTCAATCGATTGCCGCGTGAAAAAATTTTCCGTGCAGTAAATCGTCGTTTCACGAAGAGATCAGTCGATTTACGTATTGCTGTGAACTGATGGTCCAAGCATAAAATTTAAGAGAAATTAAAAATGACAAAATTAATTTAGCTAGCTCAGCAAAAATGAATTCAAAAGGGTGCCAGAGATACTTAAATCTCAGAGTTAAATTACTAAAAATTAATAGTGGGCGGTTGCAAACATGACTTTCATTAAAATTCCCAATAATTGAAATGGCAGATTCAAAAATAAAAGAACTAGTGATTTTAAAATGATATTTACAATCATTAAATTTATTTTCCATAAAGAAAAAAAAAAAAGAAAAAAAACATTTAATTACAATAATGATGATGCAGAAAATGAACCATGAATTTATGATTCTGGACAAACAAAAACTGCAAGAATTTAAATATGAAAGGACGATTTAAAATCCTTTAACAAACAAAATGGAAGATTCGTTCTAGAAGGAATTTCATAAAAAAAAAATCATCCACGCGGTCATGAAATCTAAACTATAATTTACACGTGGAGAAATAGATACAATTTACATTGAAATTTAAAAATTTAATAGCTCAAAGCTTCACTTCACCTTCCCCGAGGTGATTAACAAAAATACAAAACAATTAATAAGAAAACGGATAAATTTAACACACTTTCGCGGAATCCTCTAGAACGTTTTTACAATAATTTACTGATCTAACATCCAAAATGTGTACACAATTAAACAATACAGCAATAATTAATTAGGAGTTCCTTGAAAGCTAAACAATCAAATAACCGAGCAACAAATTAAAATAAAAATGAATTTACCTCAACGGCAATAAAAAAAAATAAAACAACATTACTTACGGGCAACTTTCAACGAACTCCTTGCCCTTTTCAAGGCCTCCCGCATATATATGAAATATACAACTCGTGCGTTGATCGCAGAGCGCAACTCTAAGAAAAACTCCAACAAATATACTAAACAATACGGGAGTACGCAAAATGTACAAATAAATGATTTTAAATATATACAACTGGTCAAAAGAAATGAAACAAACAATTAATTCAAAATTCTTAATAAAACTTAGAATAGTGGAAACTCTGACATTGTTTTGACAAGGCTGATAAGGAATAAATAAAAATACACATTTGAATTTCCGAAACCCGGGGTGCCATTCCATAGCACATCTCCCAATTGTTAAGGGGAAAACGAAAGTTTCGGAGAAAATTGAGTGTTTCTCCTTAAAAATTGTACGCACACGAAAAATTAATATTCTGAAGTGTCTCGCACTAAACAAACAATACCGTATCTCCGCACACAGGGGTGAAAACGTCACTTCCGGGTGATGAAAACTACCCGGAGTCGTGGTGGGAGAGTCCAACATACCATCCGGTTGATCCAGTTTCCAACAGCAATCGCATAGCAGTCGGTATGGCAGACGATGTGTGCAGTCGTTGTGGCAGTGGTGGGTCTGCATCATGAAGAAACTTCTTCACTCCATGGATGTACCTCTCGCTTGTAACTCCAGAAGGATAACTCAAAAAACAGAAACATTCTTTTAAATTGTGCTCCAACATGGCTTCCAGAAATGGGATTCTTAAATTTACAGGGTTTGACTTGATCTGAAGAGAGTGTTCGGCGATCAACGTCAATAATGGGCAACTTATTTTCGAAGGATACATTTTGGTGATAATTTCCTCGACGTCCGCTTCATTCTTCTCATTAGAATTGATTTTACTTTGATTTTCGACATCTGGGGTTCGTGTGGGAATTGTTAACTTTTTCTGGAATTCTTCTTCAGAATAGTTGACTTACTTTCAGGAAATTCTACTTGGGAATTGGTTGATTATTTCTGGGAATTCTTCTTGGAATTGTTGATTACTTTGGAATTCTTCTTGGGAATTGTTGATTACTTCTGGGAATTCTCCTTGGGAATTGTTGACTTCTTCTTTCTCTACCTCTAACTCACCAAAAACCTCTACCTCGACATCCTCTTCGGATCCAACATCTCCAACAACTTTTTCGCTACCTTGTATATCATCACCTCTAACTTTTTTCCGCAAACCTTGTATTCAAACTTTAAAACTATCCTCACAATATTCATTTTTCATCATCCTTTTCATCATCAACATTTTCATCATCATTTTCTTCTTCTCTACCTAAACTATTAATATTATTTCCCTTTCTCTACCTAAATCATCAAAACTTTCTCTTCCCTTTCTTATTCAAAACATCAACATTTTCATCAACTTTATCTTCCTTTCTTTATCTAAATCATCAAACAACTTCAATCAACTTTATCTTCCCTTTCTTTACTCAATTTAACAGCATTATCATCAACTTTCTCCTCATTAGAAGTATCTGAACACCGATTGATTTATCCCCTTCCGTCTGAATCCTTTCTTTTTCTTTATCAACAACACCGGTAATCTTTTTTCAAACATCCATCCATTTTCTCAATACTTCTGTCATTATTCTGTATCATTTGTTTCATCATTGCATCATCTCATACATACTACTAATACTTTCCTTAAAACTGTCTCCTTTGTTCTCCCTGAATCTCCTTTTCGTCCTTCCTTCCCTTCTGTCCTGCCACAACCGACTCCTTCCTGCCATGAGTTCCTTGCTCCGCCAACTCTGGTCTCCAGGAACGTCCACTTCCTGATCCCTCGTGGTCCTGTCCATCTTCATTCTCGCACGGTTGTACATAAAAAGTTTATAAAACGCACACGGTCAGCCTTGTCAACGCAACGAGAAATTCTCACAAATTCAAAACACGGGATCCTAATCTTACTATTACAATTACAATCATATCGTGCTTCGCACATTGGGATTGCCAAAAATATATGCTCAAAAACTGCATGAGAATTACAATTAAAAAATGCAATTAATATCGTGCCTCGCACGTTGGTCGCCATAAATTATGCTGTGAACCTGATGGTCCAAGAAAAAATAATTAAGAGAAATTAAAAATGACAAAATTAATTAGCTAGCTCAGCAAAAATGAATTCAAAAGGTGCCAGAGATACTTAAATCTCAGAGTTAAATTACTAAAAAATTAATAGTGGCGGTTGCAAAAATGACTTTCATTAAAATTCCCAATAATTGAAAATGGCAGATTCAAAATAAAAGAACTAGTGATTTTAAAATGATATTTACAATCATTAAATTATTTTCCATAAAGAAAAAAAAAAAAAGAAAAAAACATTTAATTACAATAATGATGATGCAGAAAATGAAACCATGAATTTATGATTCTGGACAAAACAAAACTGCAAGAATTTAATATGACAAAGGACGATTTAAAATCCTTTAACAAACAAAATGGAAGATTCGTTCTAGAAGGAATTTCATAAAAAAAAAATCATCCACGCGGTCATGAAATCTAAACTATAATTTACACGTGGAGAAATAGATACAATTTACATTGAATTTAAAAATTTAATAGCTCAAAGCTTCACTTCACCTTCCCCGAGGTGATTAACAAAAATACAAAACAATTAATAAGAAAACGGATAAATTTAACACACTTTCGCGGAATCCTCTAGAACGTTTTTACAATAATTACTGATCTAACATCCAAAATGTGTACACAATTAAACAATACAGCAATAATTAATAGAGTTCCTTGAAAGCTAAACAAATCAAATAACCGAGCAACAAATTAAAATAAAAATGAATTTACCTCAACGGCAATAAAAAAAAATAAAACAACATACTTACGGGCAACTTTCAACGAACTCCTTGCCCTTTTCAAGGCCTCCCGCATATATATGAAATATACATCGTGCGTTGATCGCAGAGCGCAACTCTAAGAAAAACTCCAACAAATATACTAAACAATACGGGAGTACGCAAAATGTACAAATAAATGATTTTAAATATATACAACTGGTCAAAAGAAATGAAACAAACAATTAATTCAAAATTCTTAATAAAACTTAGAATAGTGGAAACTCTGACATTGTTTTGACAAGGCTGATAAGGAATAAATAAAAATACACATTTGAATTTCCGAAACCCGGGGTGCCATTCCATAGCACATCTCCCAATTGTTAAGGGGAAAACGAAAGTTTCGGAGAAAATTGAGTGTTTCTCCTTAAAAATTGTACGCACACGAAAAATTTAATATTCTGAAGTGTCTCGCACTAAACAAACAATACCGTATCTCCGCACACAGGGGTGAAAACGCTCACTTCCGGTGATGAAAACTACCCGAGTCGTGGTGGGAGAGTCCAACATACCATCCGGTTGATCCAGTTTCCAACAGCAATCGCATAGCAGTCGGTATGGCAGACGATGTGGCAGTCGGTGTGGCAGTGGTGGGTCTGCATCATGAAGAACTTCTTCACTCCATGGATGTACCTCTCGCTTGTAACTCCAGAAGGATAACTCAAAAAACAGAAACATTCTTTTAAATTGTGCTCCAACATGGCTTCAGGAATGGGATTCTTAAATTTGACAGGGTTTGACTTGATCTGAAGAGAGTGTTCGGCATCAACGACAATAATGGGCAACTTATTTTCGAAGGATACATTTTGGTTGATAATTTCCTCGACGTCCGCTTCATTCTTCTCATTAGAATTGATTTTACTTTGATTTTCGACATCTGGGATTCGATGTGGAATTGATAACTTTTTCTGGAATTCTTCTTCAGAATAGTTGACTACTTCAGGAAATTCTACTTGGAATTGTTGATTATTTCTGGGAATTCTTCTTGGAATTGTTGATTACTTCTGGGAATTCTTCTTGGAATTGTTGATTACTTCTGGAATTCTCCTGGGAATTGTTGACTTCTTCTTTCTCTACCTCTAACTCACCAAAAACCTCTACCTCGACATCCTCTTCGGATCCAACATCTCCAACAACTTTTTCGCTACCTTGTATATCATCACTCTAACTTTTCCGCAACCTTGTATTTCAAACTTAAAACTATCCTCACAATATTTCATTTTTTCATCATCCTTTTCATCATCAACATTTTCATCATCATTTTCCTCTTCTCTACCTAAACTATTAATATTATTTTCCCTTTCTCTACCTAAATCATCAACAACTTTCTCTTCCCTTTCTTTATTCAAAACATCAACATTTTCATCAACTTTATCTTCCCTTTCTTTATCTAAATCATCAACAACTTCATCAACTTTATCTTCCCTTTCTTTACTCAATTTAACAGCATTATCATCAACTTTCTCCTCATTAGAAGTATCTGAACCCGATTGATTTTATCCCCTTCCGTCTGAATCTCTTTCTTTCTTTATCAACAACACGGTAATCTTTTTCAAACATCCATCATTTCTCAATACTTCTGTCATAATTCTGTATCATTTGTTTCATCATTGCCATCATCTCATACATACTACTAATACTTTCCTTAAAACTGTCTCCTTTGTCTCCCTGAATCTCCTTTTCGTCCTTCCTTCCCTTCTGTCCTGCCACAACCGACTCCTTCCTGCCATGAGTTCCTTGGCTCCGCCAACTCTGGTCTCCAGGAACGTCCACTTCCTGATCCCTCGTGGTCCTGTCCATCTTCATTCTCGCAGCGGTGTACATAAAAAGTTTATAAAACGCACACGGTCAGCCTTGTCAACGCAACGAGAAATTCTCACAAATTCAAAACACGGGATCCTAATCTTACTAATTACAATTACAATCATATCGTGCTTCGCACATTGGGATTGCCAAAAATATATGCTCAAAAACTGCATGAGAATTTACAATTAAAAAAATGCAATAATATCGTGCCTCGCACGTTGGTCGCCATAAATTATGCTGTGAACTGATGGTCCAAGAAAAAATAATTAAGAGAAATTAAAAATGACAAAATTAATTTAGCTAGCTCAGCAAAAATGAATTCAAAAGGGTGCCAGAGATACTTAAATCTCAGAGTTAAATTACTAAAAATTAATAGTGGGCGGTTGCAAAAATGACTTTCATTAAAATTCCCAATAATTGAAATGGCAGATTCAAAAATAAAAGAACTAGTGATTTTAAAATGATATTTACAATCATTAAATTTATTTTCCATAAAAAAAAAAAAAAAGAAAAAAAACATTTAATTACAATAATGATGATGCAGAAAATGAACCATGAATTTATGATTCTGGACAAACAAAAACTGCAAGAATTTAATATGACAAAGGACGATTTAAAATCCTTTAACAAACAAAATGGAAGATTCGTTCTAGAAGGAATTTCATAAAAAAAAATCATCCACGCGGTCATGAAATCTAAACTATAATTTACACGTGGAGAAATAGATACAATTTACATTGAAATTTAAAATTTAATAGCTCAAAGCTTCACTTCACCTTCCCCGAGGTGATTAACAAAAATACAAAACAATTAATAAGAAAACGGATAAATTTAACACACTTTCGCGGAATCCTCTAGAACGTTTTTACAATAATTACTGATCTAACATCCAAAATGTGTACACAATTAAACAATACAGCAATAATTAATTAGGAGTTCCTTGAAAGCTAAACAATCAAATAACCGAGCAACAAATTAAAATAAAAATGAATTTACCTCAACGGCAATAAAAAAAAATAAAACAACATTACTTACGGGCAACTTTCAACGAACTCCTTGCCCTTTTCAAGGCCTCCCGCATATATATGAAATATACAACTCGTGCGTTGAACGCAGAGCGCAACTCTAAGAAAAACTCCAACAAATATACTAAACAATACGGGAGTACGCAAAATGTACAAATAAATGATTTTAAATATATACAACTGGTCAAAAGAAATGAAACAAACAATTAATTCAAAATTCTTAATAAAACTTAGAATAGTGGAAACTCTGACATTGTTTTGACAAGGCTGATAAGGAATAAATAAAAATACACATTTGAATTTCCGAAACCCGGGGTGCCATTCCATAGCAGTATAAATGTTAATATTTTCCCTTCTAGACATTAGAATCGCGCCAAACTTTACGTGCATCTAAACTAGGTTAGTACCAACCTATCCTACATATTTTCAATCGATTGCCGCGTGAAAAAATTTTCCGTGCAGATAATAGCAGACCTAATATTGACAAGTGCTGTTTTATGTTTGTTGTAATGTGGAAAACTTTACTATCGTAATGACAAGTTATTGCTGTTTGTGCGTAAACTTGCAATTTCCAGAATTTCGTTATTATTTTGATTGTGAGTTCAACGACCAGTATCCGAAGAATAAGTAAATTATTTACAACTACACTTTTTTTGTGCTTATTAATTGACATGTATTGCATGTATTTTTATAGTGTGTTATTTGTTTATTTCAAATATTTAATATGTTATTATAACATAACCGGAAAATGCCCAAAGAGGCAAGATGGGGCTATTGGTATGGGCAACATGGGGACTCATTATCTCACTCTTCACTCTGTCCGTTATGCCTGGTATGCCATTATACTTACTCGAAGACATAATGCCTATTTCTCATGTTAGGAATAAGTGCAGTTCAATCAAAGCGTAAACAAGGGAAAGACAACAATCCTTATAAGCACTACGTATAAAAATCTGCTACAAGAAAATAGAAGTCTGGAGAATCCCCAAGGTAACTAGAAGTGCTGAAAGAGAGTTAAAGTAAAAAAAAATGACAAAGAAGAAAACAGAAAGATCAAGAAGCCGAATTTTGTAAGGAAAGCAAAGAGATAGAATTTTTAGAAAACGTCAAGGAATAATCAAGTTCTTCTGCTGAGGAGATGACGCTCAATGTTAGTATTGTAACGGAAGTATTGATACAATGCCATAGATGGCGAGGTTGGGTACATGGAGCTGTGCGAATAACGTGGATGAGTTCGTCTTCTATTGTCTCAATTGTGAAGCTTAAGTTTAATACTCTATATCGCTATTGTATTTTTTTTTTTTTTGAAGTAGTTCCACTTTAAAGAGGTTAAGCTTTGTTCCTGCATGTTTTTAAGAATATTTTAAGAATCTACTTTTTTTTACCTATTACCTAGATTTATGGTAAGACCCATTCTTAACTCACCTGGAACCCCATCTTGGCCCCCATGGTCGGGCAAATGGTGTATTTACACATTTCTTTTCAAAATTTTCCCACAACATCAAGAGTACCCATCGAAAACTTGTAAATTCATCCATCAGCAGATAAATGTTTAAAGATTACAACAAGCGTACTTAGAATCTTGTATATCAATTTGCAATCCTGATGCAGTGTTCTAAAGCTTAATGTTCCCATCTTTCCCCACCTTCCCCTACTGGTTGAGTTTCTTATCTTGAGACAACGGAATATCTCTAAAACACTGCATCAAATCAAAAAAAGATCTTAATAAGATTTGTACAGTGATCACGCTTATGGCTGACGGTCGTTGCTGTCGACGTTTAACAAACGATTGTTCCGGACTTCCGTCTAATCTCATATTTATTTTCCCTTGGCTCAACTATACAGGGTGAGTTTTTTTATCTTGAGGCAATGGAATATCTCCAAACCACTGCATCAAATCAAAAAAAAAGATCTTAATAAGATTTGATATAATGTAGGGGGCTCACTGAATGGTGCCGAACTCGACTCCCCTCCCCCCCAGGTGGGAGGGGGACAACTTTGAAATCTTAAATGGGAACCCCCATTTGTATTGCAGATTCGGATTCTACGCCATTCAAGTATGTAGCTTTTGTCTGAAACTTTTGTTTCGATTCGTAACAGATTGCGCTGTAATAGCAAAAAACATGATTGTGAACGTCAATACAAAATGGGGGTTTCCATTTAAGATTTCAAAGTTGTCCCCCCTCCCACTTTGGGGGGGGGGATCGAGCTCGGTACCATTCAGTGAGCCCCCTACATTATATCAATCTTATTAAGATCGTTTTTTGATTTGAATGCAGTGTTTTTAGAGATATTCCGTTGTCCCAAGATAAAAAAACTCACCCTGTATACATATACAAGTACATATATATAATTCCTAGCGCGACGACTGTTCGTGGTACTGTCCGAGGTTTTGAAATAACGTTTACATTAATAAAGAATAAAAATCAAAATGTCCTGGAGAAAAATGTCAGTGAAACTCAAGATTAGAATTAAATTCTAACATGACATCTAGACAAATTGCTTGCGAATGTAGATTAGGGCAACAATTGTTTTAAACTTCTTACATAAGAATAAATATCGGCAGTACAAAAATTCCAACTTTACTCAGCGTATTATTACCGTCGCATGAAATTTTGTGAATTAATGATTAATAAATATCCCGAACATGAATACTTTTCGAATAATTACATAATATAAAATTTGTTTATGAGGCGTACGCCATTGAGTGCGTGTGTTTCCATGAAAAAAGTCTCCCGCCAAAGTATCGGAAGACACGCGAGATTAAAAAATCGTCGCTGCGGGGATATCTTTGTTTATCGACAAAAGAACGGAAAACCGAGAAAACTCGCAGAATTTTCGACCGAACACAACCTCTCCAACGCAAGCCGCCGCGATCCCCCATTAGAAGTTAGGAACGCGAACGGCGAGATGACGTAATCCTTCGCTAGTCACTTTTGTTCGACTCCGTTGTTCCTTTCAAAGGGCTTAACCCTCGGGAAGTCGCTGGCGCCTCACAGCCGCTATTAGCAGGCGATCTCTTATGGTGTCGAGGCGCCTCCGCTCCAAGAGACGTAAGGTATGGAGTTGCTTTTCGGCGTTTCAGACTCAGGTGGTGCTACTTATTAACATTAAAAAAAAACATTCTTTTAGAGGAGTGAATTTAGAATAGTATTTAGGTATTATGAGTATGTAAATTACTTATAGAGAAGTTATTCACATTTGTAAGTCCAATCAACCTTTTACATAAATACTGGAGCTACCTAGAGTTACTGATTAATACTAACAAATTACACTTTTCAGAGCTAGAATGAAAATAATATAACAAGAAAACACAATCTACTGAATTTATGGAGTTGGGGATATGTCAAATATGATCTCGCAATGATTCTCCCAGCAAACGACAAAAGGATTCAAGAATATGCCTTCGCTTAAAATTTGACAACTTCTACGACGCGATTTAAGAGTAACAGCAAGATAACGTTATCTATTCGAGTATACCTAATATATTAATTGTGCCATGGGTAAAACAATATTTTCCCTTTGAGAATTTCTGATCACCCTCCAATACCGTAGATATTATGAACAAAATACGGATGGTTAGTGGTAGCAAAAAGTCAGAGATGTACTTTAAAATGAGGCTTCTTATTTCCAGGCTAGATATAGACCAAGTTTATATTATACTATTTACCGACGGTACTAAATAGTGTGTTTTTTAGATTCTGCGTTTGTTACCAAATGAGTATTGTCTTACTTCTTATTACTTCACTTTTCACTAATACGAATGTATACAAATGTGTTACTTTTACAAACTTCATGAATCGTATTTACGTTAACTCGCTTAGACAATTGGTTATTAATCTATTGTTCATATCATCAGGAGGGGGTTCTAGCACGAAAAAGAATATTACTTCAGCTGAGCTATGACGATTTGTCGAACGTTAATAAATCTGCTGCGGCTTCGTGCGTAGATGCTCCTACAGCTGAAATCTTTCCCATATCCAGCCCCCCAGAATGCAATCCACAGCTTGCAACTTTTCACTTGGTATCATACCTAATACGCTCATGTATGCTATCGTTATAATTTTTAATTTTAAAGCTTCAAATCTTGACCATGTATATAATATTGTATTTCTTTTTTTCTTGGTGTTTAGGTCGTCAATATTAAAAACATGAATGAGTACGACGTTTCGCTTTATTGAAAAGCTTTCAAAGTATATAAATAAATGTAAAAATTGTAAATTATAAATAAAATGCTTTTTGTTTAATAAATGACAAAATGTTTTGTTTACTATGATTTATCTAAAGATTGCATTTTAAAATAGGATGTTTTGATTATTTTTTTGAATTTTGTAATTAAATAGTTCTTTAAAAATATTGTATTTAGTTATAAAATTAAATTATATAATTTTGTGAAATATTGTATATCTGTTATCTTTGACTCGCATTTTTACGTTTATATATTTGAATTATTTCAAGTATATTACGTGTTTTAAATTTTTTCTTGTTTAAAATTGTTACGTTGTTGAAATCAAAGGTATGATTTGAGTTATTTCATGTTTTTTAAGCTGTAAGATTTTTATTATATTTGTGTCCTTTTATTCTATTTTCCAAATATTGCATGGTTTCCCCTATATATACACCATCACAATTTGACAGTCTATTTTATAAACTATTGTGATGTTTTACTTTTTTCAATTTTTGATTTTAATTTTGAATAGATTTGGTTTGTAGTTTGTTTGTGTTTTGATAGGCAATTTTGTAATTATATAGTTTGAAAATTTGATTTATTTTTTCGGATAAATTTTAACATAAGGAATTTTATGAATTTTGTATGAATTGTAATTGTTTGACTATTATTTATTTTTTTGTTGATTATTATAAAAAAGAAAAATTCTTTGTTTGAATATTTGTTTATAAGAGAATTTGGATAATTATTTTGTTCTAGAATATTTTTTGCTTTGTTAATAGTATCTGATCGAAAAACTGGACTTTATATTATTGCTCTGTCACTAAACTAATAATAACACTAACTTTTGAGATAAAGGTTGTGAGACTTAAAATTAGATATCGTTCAGTCCATGTTGGTTTAGTATACGCATTGAGTTGAATTTTGTTTATCATTGTTGATGAGTTTTAAAATGACTGTTAAAATGTAATGGTGTATATAGGTGAAACAATGGCAATATTTGAAAAATAGAATAAAGGACACAATATAATAAAAATCTTACAGCTTTAAAAAACATAAATAACTCAAAATCATACCTTTGATTTCAACAACGTAACAACTTTAAACAAGAAGAAAATTAGAAACACGTAATATACTTGAAATAATTCAAATTTATAACACAAAAAATGCAGTCAATGATAAAACGATATACAATATTTCACAAATTATATAATTTAATTTTATAACTAAATACAATATTTTAAAGAACTATTTAATTACAAAATTCAAAAACAAATAATCAAAACATCCTATTTAAATGCAATCTTTAAATAAAACATAATAATATATTCAAAATCTAGTAACAAAACATTTTGTCATTTATTAAACAAAAACATTTTATTTATAATTTACAATTTTACATTTATTTATATACTTTGAAAAGCTTTTCAATAAAGCGAAAACGTCCGTACTCATTCATGTTTTAATATTGACGACCTAAAAACCTAGAAAAAAAGAATAAAATGTTATACATTTTTGTGATCATAATTATTTATTATATTGCAAGTTTGACTGTTTTTAATTTAATGGCGCTATTCATTTCTTATGTATGAAATTATTTATAATTTTTCGTATTTACATCTTAAATTGAATTATTTTGTTTTTACCGATTGCCTTGTAAATGGTTTTTTACTGTTGGGCAGTAGGGATAATTCTTATTGTATTTATTTACAACACATCTCAGTTTTCTACATTATACACCATATTTGTATTTGGCGGCTCTGGCAAATGGGCGAGCAAATTCGATTTTCATCCCACTGCACGTTACTTTTCCCGGAATAGGTTCGCCTGTTCGCCATTTGGCGGCATTTAACAGCAATTCAACGCCCGCTCAGACTAATAACTCAATAAAGGCCTAAGTGGGCTAGAGCAAACCGAGCGAACGCGACGTTGCGAACCGTCAGATGTGGTTATTTAGTAAAACCATTATGTATCTTGAACGGTGTTACGCACAAATCAAAATCTCCGCCGCTAATTAATTACCCTCGGTCTATTACCATTTAATCATTTACATGAATTCGTGCTCCTCCGCTAACTAACCGCGAGTTATTTCATTCGGCCGGCTGGAATGTCTATTGTGAAGTGGTAGTCCCGCGCTTGCCATATTTAGACGGGAGACGCACGCTTCGGGACGGCGCTTCTGCCTACGAGGATTTCGTACTCAGGAATTTGACGTGATATCGCTCCTGTTCACTTGTTACATGTCGAAATGCTAAGTATGTCTTCAAACGGCTTTAGTTGTAGGATGGTAAATGTAAGATACCTGAATTGAATTATTCTGGAATATAAAAGCCACTCTATGGGAGGATCATTTGAAACTAGACATAAACCGAAGTATATTACTACAACCCGCAATTCGCTGCGTGTTAATATCAAAACATCATTATCTCCAAGCCTACATTAAACTAAAGAAATACCAAATGAAAAGTCGTTCAAAGTACTTAAACAGGTTAGGTACTAAACATCCAAATAACATATTTACATAAGTCTGAAGGTCCAAATCCAGCCAAGGCACAGGAGCCGGTATTTGTGGGCCCAGACCCCTATAAGCCTGGGGAAACATACAACGGTCTTCCAGGCAGAGGTATCCGCCCTTGCAGCCTGTGCAGAAATGATTGCAAAAGGGGGCTGCATGAGGAGGAAAATTAATATAATGACTGACAGCCAGGCTGTCATTATGGCAGTCTCGAACCCAATAACTGGGTCAAAACTAGTTAGAGACTGCAAACTATCTCTCAACACACTGGTACGAGACAACACGGTGTCTCTGATTTGGGTGCCGGGACATGAGGATATAAAGGGCAACGTAATAGCCCATGAACTAGCCAAGGAGGGCTCTAAGAGACACTTCATTGGTCCAGAGCCCGTATGTGGGATCACTAAGGACTCCGCAAGAAGGGAGATCTGGACCTGGTTAGATAAAGAAAGCACAAAGAAATGGAGGTCGACTGAAGGTCAACTCTATACCAAAACGCTCATAGGGGATGGGGATGGTAGTTTCTCTGATAAGCTACTTAGGCGTAGTAAGAAAGAAGTTAAGACCATTACTGGGCTGGTAACTGGACACTGTCCCCTGAAAAAGCATCTATACAACACAGGCCGAGTAAGCGAACCGTGGTGTAGAAGATGCGAACTACAGGAGGAAACGAGTTTACATGTAATCTGCACTTGTGAGGAACTTATGCAGAAGTAGTTCGGGAGAGATCTAGTGGAGCCCTCAAAGGTCCTGAAGTTTCCACTGGGCAAGATATTGGGCTTTATAGAGAACACTAAGCTGCTCGAGTGGAAATAAGAGAATGAATAGGGATGGTACAATGAGCACCTTGCTCAAGTGCTCGGACATGAAATGCCCACCCTAACTTGAATGAATGAATGAATGAATTAATAAGTCTGAAGGTATTGCACTTGCCGTACAAGCCTATAAAATCAGCTCGTGTATAGACTTGGATAATTTTCCCCGTTCTGAAGTAAGTTTATATTGCTATGAAAATAGGTGTATTGAATATAATTTAGAATTATTTAAAACAGGTTTCAAAGCCTTATAAAGGAGTAATTGTAAGTTGAAGTGCATACTCGGTTCCCTACTGCCTACTCTAGTAAGTACTCTAGTAAATATTATAGATAAATTTTGAATTTGTTAAAAATGACCGAAAAACAGACCATAGTAGCAAGAGATGCTAATTATAGCCTTATATATAATGTGGACCTTATTTTATTTATTAATTCCAGCTTACCTGTTATTTGTTTATATTCTTATTATATTTTACTCCGGGAGATTTTTCATTCTTAGGGATCTTTTTTGGTAACCATATCTGTATCCCCATCAAACTAGAAAAATATAATATAATAATATTAGTTACTGATTCTTCATTTGAATTCGATGTTCGTTACCTGACAGCGATATCAATCGAAGACAGATAATTGTTACTTCCAGTTTAAATCATTCACTCTTCCAATGGCCACGAAAAACGACGGTTGTTCGTGAGCCCCTATAACAATTTTTACGCCACACACTCAGAGATATCAAGGTTCCGCAAAGTGTTTAGATAAAAAGTATCAATATATCACCTGAATAATATCTTTACCGCAATAATCTTCGAGAACTTCCTATATAATTTCCTGAGACGAATCCTGGGTGGAATACCATTTCAAGATGTGACCGTTACTGGAGCCCCACGTTGGGGGCCAAATTTTTATGCTCTGTTTTTTCAGAACAAACACCCGAATGTTAAAATTTTCATTTAATCGTTTAGTAAAGTCAATATTATAACTGTTTTCAATAAATTTCATTCGAATGTACTCAAAATTTCAATTAACGTCTTTATTTGTATACATTTTTTTCTTTTTTTATTTCAATAAAAATAAAATATAACAATTTAATGGTTTTTATTCACCTAACGACCTTTTTGACAAATGAGTGAATATTGTGACCAGTGACCTTTTACCTGCTAGGTGGCACGGGACACTTGCAGAAGCACCACTGCCTATTCGTTAGCAAGCGTCTGGAAAGCTAATTTGACAGATAATCGGGTGCCCTATAAGTGTCCCATGCCACCTAGCAGGTAGAAGCTCACTGATCACAATATTCATTCATTTATCAGAGAGGTCGTTAGGTGAATAAAAACTATTAAACTGTTATATTTTATTTTTATTAAAAAAAAAGAAAAAAAATGTATACAAATAAAGAAATTATATATTAATTGAAATTTTAAATATATTTGAATAGATTTTATTGAAAACAATTATAATAATATATATAAATCCCAGGCATTTGTTCTGAAATAGAGCAATATTTATTATTAAACCTCATAAAGTTTTAACTTTGTAATGTTTATAGTTTTTGAGTAAGTAATTAAGAAGACGTCCAGACGTCTCCCGAGTAAGCAAAAAATACAAGGAAATACTTTAATAACCCTTTTTTATGGCTTGCCCTTGAGTTGGTAAAAAAATCATTGACGCCCCATGATTTTTTTTTGTAAAAGATGCGGTAAAGTATATGAAAATATCACAACATGAAAGCCTAACGATTCAAGTGGTGGAAAAAGCTTCTGTAGTTGTCAAATCTTTCAAAGGTATTTTCCTTGGTAATTTTCTCTTGAGGAACGAACGTTGAAAAACAAGAATTTCTAATTTATAAAGTAGATATTGACAGATCAAAGTTTGGATCGTATTTATATCGAAACAACACTACTGTACAGTTAATATTTTAAATTGTTATTTATATGATGTAATAATATGTATTGTAATTTTTCAAAAGATTTTTTTATCACCATTGACAATTACTGAACATGCTACAAAATTTGTAAATTTTCAAACAATTATAAAGTTTTGCAGAAGTTGTTGAACATATAAGGACGAGCACAACTTAATTAAAATTTCCCACAAAATTGTTGACGAACGAAAGTTATCGCATTTTTTGCGACAAAATATACACACATTTTCGCAATATTTCTAAAATAAACGAGATTTTATTAGTTTGAGGGTTTGTTTGTTGATTTCATTAACGACAATACGTAAATCTCGAGTGATGTTGGCAGTTATATATATATCAGCACTGCGAGCCTAGGAGGCCCATAGCTTCATTAGTAATTTTCTTCCATCTATTTCTATCCTTTGCTACTTCTTTCCATCTTGCTATCCTTAACGTGTTTATATCCTTTTCCACTTTTGTCCTCCACCTTCCCCTTGGCCCTCCTCTCCTCCTCTTTCCGCTAACTGTCCTTGCCATTATCATTTTTGGTATTCTTGACTCCAACATCCTTTCTATATGTCCCATCCATCTCAGCCTCTGCGCCTCACCACTCCCACTATTTGCTTCTCCATAAAGTTCATTCAATTTTTGATTGTTCTCTCACCCATATCTCTCCTTCCTTCTTCCCTCCAAATATTTTTCTCCAAACTTTCCGCTCCCACACAGCTAGCCTTGCTTGCTCCGCCTTGTTGGCAGTTGGTGGATATAATTATTACTGCTATGTCGACAGACCGACGTCCTCCTTAACATTAGCGGAAATCAGAATATTGCAATTATTGCTAATTAATTATTAACGCGATCCGTGAACTAGTGTTCGAGTACTATAAAGTTTCCCAGTAGAAGAATTCTCATTTATAACTTTTTCTCACTCTATCATATGCAATTTATTATATTTATTAGTTGCAAAATATTGTAAAACATTTCACAATATTTCTAAACATTGTGCTACAATATTTTTAACATTGCTCTTTATTGCTTTTTTGTAACGTGTACATAAAACTGCAGCGACGTTGTTTAAAAATTTCGCACAATAGTAAAAATTCTTACTACAATTTCCGTGCAACAGTGAAGTGTAAATATTACTATGATTTTTTTCTGTGTATGAACCCAAAAAATATATTATATAGGTTAATGAAAAAGATTGTTTTATTTTCTTTCCTTAACAATTATTTACACGAAAATTATAAACATTGTGATAATATATGTATAAAGATACTTGAAAGAAATAGCCAAATCTATGCAAGGGCCGATTTCACTAGCTTATCCGGTTATAACCCTTATAAAAGCTGGAACATTTGGCCTCATGAACGCTGTGAAATGAGATAATAAAAAAAAATAAATAGAACACATAGTACATTACTGGTTATTCGAAACAAAATGGACTCAGATGATTTCGAATATCCAAAGTTTCGGTTAAAATGGATTTTTAATGGAACAATAATGGAAGTAGAGAGAGGGAGCTATAGAGAGCGATGGTGTTGATTACATTATTGATTGAAAGAAAATGGCATAAATACCCTACTTCAATTAA
The DNA here is from genome assembly GCA_004143645.1 of Protaetia brevitarsis. NCBI lineage: Eukaryota > Metazoa > Arthropoda > Insecta > Coleoptera > Scarabaeidae > Protaetia > Protaetia brevitarsis. Next base: position 1,057,502 of record RXPK01000045.1, read on the forward strand.
AATACCTTTGGAAAATCGTGAAAAAAAAAATAGAAGTTGTTCATATAAATAAAATGCTTCTGATCAGTGCACCTATCATGCAAAAACCACAGGAAATCTCCAAATGCGATCTTTCTATAATCTATCGCGTTGTCAGTTTATGTAACTTTTTGTTACTTAATTTTTTTTTGCAGATCCTGACTTTGAGTGTGCTGCAAAAAAAAATTAAGTTACGTTTACTAAAGGAAATGATTAACACTATAGTGGACAATTAGATGGAATTATATCTGTCTGAGTTCAGTATACAAATAATAATAATAATGACAACTCAATTAGCAGCTTGGTTTTACTTACGCCCCTATATTAAAAAAAAGCCAAACGTTAAACATAAAACTTTTGACTTTTTTTGTAACCATCTCTTAAAAATATGTTCAATATACTATGCAGCGCAGAATCCTATAAAATATTTGTAGAAAAATTTTATTTCTAAACTGAAAAAGTACATTGTAATTCATTGAACCTTTGAGCGGTAGGTTACAAACATATTTCGATATCCTCGGCCTTTAACTTATAGAATGACGAACCAAAGAATTTATTTAATATCTCGCTTTACCTACGAAGCAATGGATAATAAAATATAGTGGTGTTTTCCCTTTTGTTAGGTCACTCGAAATTTTCGAGAAAGGTATTAGATAAGGCAAAAATATTTACTGTGAGTTCAAAGAAATGGAATTTACATGGCTTTTGATAAGGAAACTCAAGACAAAGTTTGATTCAAGCAAGGACAACTTGCACCTAGAATAATGTTGTATTTCACCGATATAATATCGATTCACTTGGGTCAGTCTGAGACAAAGACGCATTGTGTAGATTCCTATTATATTTCTTCTTATTCTATTACGTGATGTGCCTATAAAGTGATTTGCATACCACCACTGACTAGTTTCTTGAATTATTTTTTTTTTGTTTAGCCAAATGTTCAGTTGTATATTTCAACAATTTTTTTTTTGTAAATGTGCCTTATTTATAAATGAAACGCAAGTTGTATGGTTAGAATTTTTGATAGTGTTTTATTTTCCCATCTTTTTCAATTACTGAAACAGATTTTGTATTGTTATAGCTTGTTTTAGTGATAATATACTAATTACCTATTATTTAGTACAGAATCATATTTATACTGCTTATTGTATAAATGTCAAAAATAATTAAATTGTTAACCGCATAATTTTCTCTACAATAGTGTTGTATATTATTCCAACAGATTATTTCCGTTGTAGAACACGCCGTATTATATTGTTGTCTGAAGTACAGACTGATTAAGCTTTTAGTGCTTCCAATATATTTCAATAAAATAAGTAGGTGTATTTCAAAGCGCAGATACTGTACTGTTGTCTCTAAAAATAAATGCCCGGTATATGTTAAAAGATAAATAGCGTATACAAGGCAATTTGGAAACTGTGTATTGTAAATAAATGAAACGAGTCCTAAGCTTCTAGGTTTATTTATTATGTGAATGGCACCATGTGGTACAAACAAACTGCGTGAATACTATCGAAAGTCTAAATGTTATTTTCTTTTGTGGATGCTAAGGTATTGATTGTATAAAAAAAAATATCGTGGCATTATTTATGTAGTGGCACAAAGGATTTAAGTACATTTCTCATCATGAATTGCAGATTTTATCTACATCCATGCGAATTATCTAATCTAAGGTCACGAAGGAGACATCCTGAGTTTTATTTGCAGACAGCGTTTACCACAACACAAATTTTGAAGCTTAACCAACTTAATAGCATTTCCACTTTAAATACAGGTGTTTTGAAACCATCGTTTAAAGATTTTAAGGGCTAGTATACGATCGAAAATAAGGTTACGGTTACATATCCAGTTAACAGCTGCTTATCAGCTATTGTTTTATGACAGTTTAATTTGACGTTTTGTGCAATTTGTAGCAATTACAATGGTTGCGTATTCTAATGAGCGATATGGTGTTCATGTACGGTCGTGCTAATGGGATTCTTTACAAGCACGTCGCTTCTATGCTGAAACGTTTCCTGATCGCCAACTGCCTTCACATGTGATGTTTCAGACGGTGTTTCAACGACTAAGAGAAACTGTGTTTGAGAAGCGTCCTGTGATACTGGACGCAGAGAATAGCATGTACTCCACAGATAAAAGATCGAATTTTGAATATTATTGATGAAAATCAGAAACTAGTGTTAGAAGAATTTCGACTCAAGTGGGTGTAAGCAGCAATCTTGTTTAGAGAACTCTTCATGAGCAACTCCTATACCCCTACCATATCCAACGGGTACAACCCTTACTGCTCCGGAATTATCAAGCGAGAAGGGCTTTCTGTGAGTGTTTTTGCGAACAGCTGCTGATTTCGGTGATAACATCCTTTTCACTAATGAAGCTGGTTTACTAAAATGAATATTTAATTTCACAAACAATCACGTTTGTGTGACGAGAATCCTCATGCTACCGTTGAAGCCAGGCATGTTTTCTCTAAACATCTGGTTAGGCATGATAGGGGAACGGTTGTTAGGACCGATTGTTTTGCCACAACGCTTACAGGTCCTGCATACCTTGAGTTCTTGGAAAATACTTTACCTGAACTTTTGGAAGATTTACCTATAAATCTAAGACTTACCTCAGGTTTTATGCAAGATGGAGCTCCACCGCACTTAACGCGTGCTGTTAGGAAACATCTTAACAATGAATTTCCTGGGGATGGATAGGCGAACACGTCCATTGTTTGCCTGCAAGTCTCCGATCTAAACTCGTTGGATTTTAGTATCTGGGTTATTTTGAAAAGTTTAGTGTACGCAACACCGTAAACGATCTTCCAGAGTTGCGCCAACGAATAGAACACTGTTGCCAGATAATACGAGAAAAACCCTTGATTTTTGAAAGAGTGCGCGCTTCCTTTGAAAGCGGATGTAGATCCTATGTCGAAATGGAAGGACGTCATTTTGAACATCTTTAGTTATAATCTATTTTATGTTAAAATGCAATAACATCTTAATAAAATCCGCTAAAGCAAACCTATTTTGCAATTGCGATGAAATCGCTGTTATCTCGTAAACAGTTAATTTGTGGACATATGTTTATTATGACTTTTAACCTTATTTTCGATCGTACTACATGCCCTTAAAATCTTAAACGATGTTTCAAAACACCCTGTATAGTCGCCTCTATTTGAAAAGATTAAAGAGGTCATCGTTTTGGTAATGTGAAATAACTACAATTCAACAAACATAGGAGTTACAAACAGATATTGATGAACATAGGTTTCAGATAATGTTAAAATGATAAGCTACACATGTTTGAAAATGATTCCACCGATTCGGTTACATGACGTACAATAGCGACCAATAACAATAGTAACCTAGTGTACAATGGTTTTGTATTTCGCATTGATAAATAACTTGAAAAGCAAATGAAATATAACTGGGTTTGTAATATCAACTTCTATTCATGGTTATAAAACAGGGTATAATTACTTCTCCAAACGCTATTTGATGTTTCATGCGATGCATGCAAAGAAATGCACGCTTTTATTGCATCAGTTTTATAAAATAATATGTCTTTCGATATGGATAATGAAAAAATTATTTGAAAAGTATAAAGATCGAACGTTTTGTTTAATTAATTTTTTAGGGCGCATATTTTATTGACAGGGAAAATTGACTGTAAAGGTATTTTCACAAACTAAAATTTAATTAACTACAGGTAACAACGTTTTATACACGCCCCGAGCTTCTTTCGTTTAAGATTTTCTGATGTCTTACAATTTATCCTCAGGTGGTGCTTCGGAAAATTATATTCCTTATTGGCTTTCTTTGAAACAAACTTTGAGTTAATTAAAAATTTGCCTTTACTCTAGCGAAACATAAGTAATCATAAGTTTAAGGCGATTGCTTTGATTATAATGTTAAAATTATATTGCATAAATTAGCATTAATTTTAATTTAACATTTCATGTAGGTAATTCGAACCAACCATAAACCAGCAGTTATCTGCATGCGTCACACAATGGCTTAGGATCTAATATACACAATGGAAACATCTAGCTTCTTATATGGTTTTCCAAACTCGGTGAAAATCTAACCACCACTGGACTTCAAGTCATTTAGAAACGACTTAGAACATAATGACCGCATATGACTGACTAGCAGCCCACTCTGCCGTGCATGTTACTAGAGGACGACACACCGACGACAACTTAGGGTTTCCATCCTGGGGAGTTCTGGCCCAGTATGGACAGCTTTGGCGGCACCTCACATGCTACACTGCTCCGAGTTCATTCTTCGCTTGGGTTGGCTCGAGTGGGCTGCAGGTGTGTGCTACCTTCCCCAGGCGGAGTCACACACCTGCACCCACTCGAGCCAACCCAAGCTAAGAATGAACTCGAGCAGTTGTAGCATGTGAGGTGCCGCCAAAACTGTCCATACTGGGCCAGAACTCCCCAGGATGGAAAAGCCTAGCCAAAAATCCAGAATCCAGAGATATGATGCAATTAGCTGATATTCGACGCCTCTTACTCCATAGCGGTACAATTTTAACAAAGGAATAGAATGTTGGACCATACCGAAGGCATGTGTTAGATCAGTTCAATTCTATGCTATCATGTTTGTCAAGTACGTCCAGTAAGCAATCCAAGATGTCAGCTACACCACTATATGTCGTTCTATTTCTTCTATACCCATATTGGGCCTTAGAAAGCAAGTCATTTTTTTTTTTCAAAATAGCCCAGCAGATGATCGACAATTGTATATTCTATAGCTTCCGATATGGCTGGTAATACTGAAATGAGCCTGCACTTCTCTGGGCTATTAATATCTCCTTTCTTATGAATAGGATATCATCTTGGACGCAGCTGTAAAAGAAAGTGGGATCCGACGAACGGCACAATATACAACCAGCGGAATCAAATAATGGCTTATGCAGATGATATTGTAATTCTGGCAAGGACAAAAAAAAACTTGATTACAGCAATCAAAAACATGGAAAAGGCGGCAAAAAATAGAGGGCTCGAAATAAATGAAAGTAAAACCAAATTTATGTTAAAGAAGGGAACGGGAGGGCACATAGAAAATGAGGGACTTAAAATAAGAACTGAAGAGTCAGAATATTATTTCAATAAAGTGAACAATTTCAATTACCTCAAGAGTAGTCACAATGTGTGAGGAGTCAATAATAACAAGCAAAGGAGAGGAAAAAGTAGAAATACAAGAAAGAATTAACTAACAGCTTCTTGCGGGTTTCGCCGTGTGTCAAACTTTCGCTCGACGTTTCGCTGTTCATTATGACAGCTTCTTCAGGATAACTGAACAGTTCAGTTACATACACCGGCCGTGAAAGCCTACGCATGTTTATCACAAGAAAGAATTGCTAAAGGTATAAAATGTACGGGAGGGTTGCTGCATATTCTGCGTTCAAAAAATATTTCACGAAATGGTAAAAAAAAAATTTACAAGACAATAATAAGGCAAATGGTTACTTATGGAGGACTATTGTCGTTGGAAATTTTTGAGAGAAAGGTGTTAAGAAAGATATATGGTGGAAAAAAAGTCAATGATGTTTGGAAAAGACGAACAAATGAAGAACTTTATGAGTTATACGGGGAATCATCGATAAAAATGTAGTGAGGGTAAAAAGAATGAGGTGGTTAGGACACGTGACGAGAATGGACAGTAGAAGGCCAACAAAACAAGTACTAAAGGGAAGAATAACTGGAAGACGAGGAAGAGGCAGACCACGAACGGAATGGTTACGGAGGGTAGAAAAGATCTGGAGAGTATTAGAATAAGGGAAATGGCACAGAAAACATGATCGAGAAGAATGAGGAAGATTTGTAATCAAGCCATGGCTTCTGCCCGAGTGCTGACTTATACATATATACAATATTGTTACGCTACACAAGCTACAGCCCGGATTTAAAAAAATTAAATTTTAAAAAAAATACATTAATTAAATTAGAAAAATCAAATTTTATATATACCAGTGTCCTCTATCTTTCATAATTTTGATTTAGAAGTGTTCTGTCTCACCAGCCAGATGGCATGCATGGCGAGAAATTTCGATCGAGGCGCGGTGACATAAAAAAATATTGAATAGCTCGTTACTTTCTTATATCTTTCAGTAAAAGTAGAGATACTGAGCAAGGACGTTGTCAGTTGTCCTCTCCTTCAAATTCACTGTCAAAGACCAGTTTAAATGATCATCCTAGGCATGATAATGTCGTGCCTTAATAGATTCAATCTATTAAGTAAATTAAACATTTAATAGTGATAAAAGTGATTTTTTTAATTAAAAAAAAAATTCAAAATGTGACTTGTTTAATATCAGACATAAATCTAAGGATAATTATCTCAGGTAAGTCCGTGAGTCCGTTTAATTAATAACACTAAGTTTCATTAAGTAATTCCACCTTTTGCAATTCAAATTCATAGTTTCGTACTTAAATACGTTTGAATTAATTTTAAAAATCCCGCGTTTTCTGACCGTTCAAATGGAGTTAAGCTAGGCTTAAATAGACGTGTGAAACAGAGTAGCCAACCTTGATGGTAAATCACTGGATATTGGTTCGTAACGTAAAAACATAACAAGTACTTATAAACCTAATTACACAAATTTCCCCAAAGTAACTGGAGACCGCTTAGCTATGTTACAAACGATTTTCTAACCTCAAGTTTTGCAGAACGGATAAAAAATAAAAATTTCTTATAAGTATAATTGAATTTAGATTAGAATTGAAATGATACGTTTCTTTTTAGGTAGATTTGACGAGGAGTACCTTTTTTACAGGGCCGAATTCTGCGATCATCGGTGGTCAGGACTGTTCAGGTCGGATATGGACTCTGGTTCGGGTACATCGAAGATAGGTATTTCAGATCAGAGAGGATGGGTCGCTCAGGACAGGAACATTACTCGGAAAAATCGTCGTTGAAGAAAAATTACCCAAAATCGTGTGGGTAATTTGGATAATATTTATGTGAAAAACTTTGTTTAACAATAAACAATTATTTTTAGGTTGTGAGTTGAAATAAAATTGGATTTTATCGAAATAGCCGTTAAAATTTTCAAGAACAAAATGAAATAGGTCTGCCTCTAACAGAGTTCGGTTAGTGAATGGTTCGAATTGAAAATGTTTTAACTGACTTGAAAGCGATTGTCTCCAAGCAAGGAGTCCAACTGTCTGTGCAAATCCGTTATTATAACGAAATAAGGGAACATCCATTGTTTATATTTTGAGAATGGCCATGTGATCGCAAGAACTATCTGATGTTTCAACGAAGTGAAAATAAATAAAATTACAAAATCTGGAATCACTTTACACTTGTGATATACAAGGTATGTCTCTGAATTATGAGAAAAATACATTTGAAATTTTAAACGCTTATTACTATATAAAATTAACAATCTTAAAATTCATTATTGCACCTAGAAGGTAGGCAACCAGTTATACACATAGAATTGTTACAGAACTCAATTTCCAGCAATTTTACCTTGTCTTTCAGTTGACATATCAAAGCAATTGGACTGGCCAATGCATATCAAACGTTATTAGACTAATTTGAACGAAATAAATACACAGTAAAAATAAATAAACTGTTCACTGAATTAAACGTGGATCCCAAATTTGATCTGTCAATAGCTTTGTAATAAATACTATACAAATTCTAATATTCATTTTCGATGTGTAGGTGTATCACTGCTGATCATCTTGCTTCCTGAAGGGAAAATTCTAACGGAAAATGCCTTGAAGGACCTGCCAAATGCAGAGATTACCTACATCACCTGGACATCGTCTAGCTGTCTGCTGCTACATATTATATCCTTTTTCTATTATATCTAATAAGTTTTAAAAATATAACTAAGTAAAATAGTAACATTCCCTTTTTTAAATAATAGTAGAATATCAAGTAATCTCACCATGACAAATATATGAATAGGAACTACTCTAGATATCTTTAATGCCTCAGGGAATTCTACCTATCTAGTATATTGACTAAATACCCCATGTGCGTTGATGACGATAGTGACAAATTGAAGATCCTCGTAAAGGAAAACAATGCTAATAAACAATGAGCTAAGTTTACTCATGTATTTATTTAAATTGATTAAATACCCACTATGCGTTGACGACGATATTGCTAAGTTGAAGATCTTGTTAAGGAGAACAATGTTTGATAAACAATGAGCTATAATTTTCCACATTAATGTAAATTCATAGAGCGTAAATTTCGAAGTATTATCACCAAATTCATTAGTTGAAGAACCATAATTTCCCAGATTATCACAAAAATTACGGCGCAAGATAACGAGCTCTTTGCCTCAAAATTTATACGAACCGTTAACCCTTCGTGACACTTACGTTGACACAGGTTGGCGACGGGAATGGCTGTGTGCAGGTCGTTCGGCAGAGACGTCTTCGGAGAGAAAAGATTGCCGTCGTTTCAAGAAGAATGATACTTTTGACTTTTCAGCTTGTTATCTGTCGCGCCGCCATCAACACTGCATCGTTTCTGTCTTTTGTTCAGGGCGCTGAAAGAAGTCGAATCGTTCACTCCCAAACCGCCGCATTCTCGATTTTCCGTTGCCGAAACGAGAGCAAACGTACGCAAAACAATATCGAAAGAAACGAATGGCACAGATGGGACGCATTACGGTCACTATTGCGGACCTCAATCAACGCGATTCCCCTACGACTTATCCACACGGAGATCGGGAGTAAATCGTATAAGGGAAATTAACCTCCTTGTACTGTTTTCCGAAGCGTGAAAATGGGAATTTAAGCGAATAAAACGGACGCAGCATTCCCCCCCACCGAGTGTGGATTGCAACGACAGGACCTGGAACGGAAATTGAATGACTAAGGTAAGTTAATTATACGGTAGATAAATTTCGTAAAATTGTTTTAGTTCCCTTACATTAGTCATCTCCGCTACGGTTGTCGTTGAAATCATTTTTCTTTTCGCAATTTTACAGTCGGGAGAGAGGTAACTTGGACGTCGCGGAGCTCCTTTCGATGGGAGTAAGATCGTTGAAGGAACGCCGTTAGCCATAAAAAGCAGACGGTTCGGATAATTTTATTACGAGATTAAAATCTTAATATCAGAAGATGATACAGAAGAAGGAGGACAAAATAGAATTACCCGCAGAATGGAAATATCGCGTTTTATTGTGGTGGCAATCGAAATAAACTCGTACCACATCATGCAGTTAAGAGCAAATTTGAATATAAGTGGCTGATTAAAATCTAATTCTTTCTTTTTTTTTTATGTATATGGACAAGGTGCTGGTACGATTCAGTACCAAATACACAAGCAAATGATCCTATCTTTGTTTGCTTCAATTAAATTTAAAAGTATTACTTTAATACCCAGCCAATAAGTGTTAAAAAAGCAGCTGTAGATGGAAATGCCAAGCCGACAAGAATTCGTTTGAACCTTATTTGGACTATTTAGGAAGTACACATACTAAAATCTCTTAGGGTTCTTAGAAGTTGGACAGAATGTTGAATACCATGATTTTTTAGTATCGTTCGATAAAACTAGTGCTGCGCATTTTAACCGGATAACTGGTTAGCCAGTATTATCATAACCGATTAGCCGGTTACGGCGGTTGATTGGTCATGACAGTTTAATAACAGTTAACCAGTCACGGTGATTAATCGATCGAACAGTGACTGGTACAATTCGATTGAGTCAAAATATAGTGGATATGTTTTAAGTAGCAACTGATAACATTAATTGCTGATAGCGCTCCAAATCACAGTGTTTGTACAAAAATGAATTTTATTAAAACTTGAATTACTTAAATACATCCTATATTTTAGAGATCGCGCAAGTTATAAGTACTTAACATACCTACTGCTGTGGGCACCTTGTTTTCGCGAGAATTTTTCTTTAAGTTGCACGGATGTTTTTAGGTTTACTCCGATCTGTCTTTGTCAATGTTTCGGGCGAGTTTCCGCAAGTTCAAGTATTTTATATTTGTTATAAGATTTAGTTAATGAATTGATTGTATGTTTTATTTATTTAAATGTTCAGTTGTTTTAAATAATTTAATTTATTAATATGTTTTGCGTTTCACTAGTTTTATTTTATGTATATGTTTTGAGATTTCGTCCGTTGGTGCACTGATCTCCGTGCGACTTCGCTGTACGCAGCGGTCGAGTTTGTCACTCAGTTTCTCGATAGACGCAAGCGCAAGTACATTGCTGCCATTTTGTTAATACTTATGATTTAAAGATTTGAATTCGCGTTGATTGTTTTATTTCGTCCATTAAGGAACTCGCTTAATAATAATTGTTATTATATTGTTGTGTACATAATTTAGGTATAAGATCATTTATTATTTTTGTGCAGGAAGGTAGATTTTTATTTTTTTTTATCTCATTATAATTTTAAAGAGTTAAATTTTTCCGTTTTCTAGTTTGCTGTTTCGGTTTTATTTTATTAATCGCCTCGGTTTGGGTGAATAGAAGCATTGTGCTTACTTTTAGTTTTCATTTTTGCAAATTTCTGGTCTTCCACGAATTTAGTTTGTTTTAATTTTGAAACCAGGTTGATTGATTGATATAAAAAGGACTACCTTCCTGAACTAATTTGTTTTCTTTTTGCTTTGATAAAGGATTTAGCATTGTCCTTTTGTAATTTAGAATCGAGCAGTTTTGATTTAGACCAGGACCCTTTGTCCAGGGTTTTTTTTTTCTGCATAATTTTTGTAATTAATTTTTTTTTTTTGATAATAAGGATTTCTTGATTGTTATTTAACGTCATTCTTCATTTAAATGTTTTCAATTTTTGGGGTATTCAAGTCAGATTTCTTTCACCCACAATTTACTTTTCGTGATTAGTTTTAATTTGCGAGGATAACTCTGAGTTTAATTGTTCTTTTGCGCCCTTTTAAATTTTTATCCGTTGAGCTAGCTAATTTAATTTTTCATTTTTAATTTTCATTTTGCATTTTTCAAAATTCTTTTGTTACCTTCAGTACACAGCAATACGTATATGTTTTCAACGAGTATTTATGTGGCGATATTATTACCCGTACGTATTGATTAGTACCTGACTTCGTCAGAAACAGTTGAGAGAACTTATGTACTAAACTTCTTCTGTTTTACCTTTTTTTTTTAATTTACGCGCAGATAACATTCACTGCCTTATATTTAACATGTCAAAATATATGATCTATATATTAATTTACAGATCATTTAAAAAGAGAGAACAGATGGATTTTACTTTCGCGTTGCATACAGAAAAAAAAAAAATTGTTTCAGAAATACCTGCTCATTTTTTTACTTAAATGAAGAAACAGCGTAACTATTCCTTATTTTCCCAGTTATATTTTTTTACAAATTTTATGAATATGTTGAAGAATATTCTTAAAATTTATGGAATATACTATATGGCATTCCGTCAATAACTATTTAACTAGCAAGACATGGAAGTGCAAAGTAAATAATTTAGGCATAAATGAATTTGAATAGACTTTTTAGGCAATGGAAATACGACAGCATAGAGATATAAATTACGTAATAGGGAAATCATGCTACTAGGTGATAACAAGTTGTACCCCAGTGAATTATTATACCCTACATAAATGATTACTTACGAGTAAGTATTTTACCTGCTCGCATTGTTGGGTAAGGTACTCCCCGATTGTTAACAGATTACATTTTTATTTACTTGCTAGGTGTCGAGTACATTTATAACGTATGGATTTTGTTTCAATCAATAAGTTGTGCTTCAAACTACTTCTCACCAACAAGTAGCTATTTAAATATTGGAAGGGAAATGTGATTGTGATACGCTGTCTTAGAGATAGTTATAACAATTCGTATTAAAAAAAGCAAAGGGGGATTCAGAAAATCGGTAAGAAAAAAAAAATACTGCCACATAAACAAAATAACACTAAGAAAAGTGTCTTTTTTATACGTAAATGCAAGTATCTATAAGGCCTTACATAAAGTGATACGAGAAGAGCAATTTAATGTAAATTTATGAAGTCCAAAATTATTAAAAACTGTTAATCTATCATGGCGCCTAACCGGGTCACGCCGGTTATAACCGGTGATACCGCTTATACGGTTATGTACATACGGTTAACCGATTATGAAATTCTGAGCGGTTGCACAGTACTAGATAAAACCAACTTTATTTCTTCTGAATGCTGCTGAAGTTATATAGTGGCCTGTGTAAGCGTAGTGAAACCAATTTTCAATTGCAGCAATGGCTCCTGCATCGTCTCGATGTTTCTATAGCCAGGTCTTAGTAATAAAACGCAAACCAACACCTTTATTTTCTTAAAACAAAAATAAAACTTACAATAAATATTTAATAAACAATTTTATAGTAAATTAAAAGAATAATTTTGGTTTTACAGTTTCCTATTCACTTAACTGCTCTTGAATGCTTGCTACTTCTCCTTCTATTCTTTCTTGCAGTTGCAACTTCGCTACGTGGACCACCAATTAATGTGTCTTCGCAAATTATTCACGTTTGTTGCTTTCTCTAACTCATGCAGCTCCGCATTCTGTCTGGAGACCCTTTTTCATTTCATTTTTGGTTGGTGTTACCCTTTTGTTTATTTCCTTCATTTCTCCTTCGATAGTTCTTTAACAAATTTAGTATTAGGTCTTCTTTTCTCCCCTGCTTGCTGTCTTCTGCTGTCTGGTACTTTCCGAGAGACTTCTTGATCTTGATCTCGTGTTCATAATGTTGTAATGAATAATCAATTATGTACTCAGACACAGAAAAATATCTTTGTTATAAACTTTGTCTTTTTGAATAAGCTGCCCTTTAGTCAACAACAATTTTTTATTTTATAATGCGTGAACTTAAACATAGACAATTAACGATAAAATTTCGATGGCGTATTTCGACCTTACATTCGGTACGCCAAAAATTATAATGGAGTTGGACAATTACTTTACAGGATCGTAAAATGAGTTGCCGGCGCCACAGTGATACAAAACAAAACAACACCTTTATTTTGTTAAAAACAATGTAAAACATACAATAAATATTGAATAAACAATTTTATAATAAATTAAAAGAATATGTTTTGGTTTCCTGAATTAAATTAGCTTTGATTCAGACTTATTTTAAACATCTTATATGCTATTTTAAGGAAATTGGCAGTTAGTCGATATTTTTGTAAATAAAACGCAATGAAAATAATATTCAATCGATACTATTTTAGTAGGAATAAGTTTTAATGAGTATTTAAATGTGCCAAGTTTTTTAAATATTTATTTCTAATTAAAGAAGCAATAAAGTTAGTTAACGAAAATAAGTAGTTCTAACTTCTAAATCAATGGAGAAAATTCAGGAATTTCAGGGGCCATTTTGAAATTTTGAAATTTACTTTAAACTGTCCAATGACTTTCGTAATGTCATTTAGGGCGATTAAAGCGATTAGAGGTATATCTTTTGTAGAAGATATTCGACATATTCTGATATGGTTGATGCAGATGTCATACATTGCTTATAACACTGCCGTGACACTACTAGAAATGATGCATCTACTACCTAGCACAAGACTCGGTCTCCATTACACGATGTTTATTCCGAATGTGTCAGTAGGAATCGTAAGCACACAACAAGACCTACTATCTGAAACGAGGAACTCTCCGCTGGGATTTCTATCTAAGTCTTCACACAGCAGTTATATTATTCCGATATTACAATAACAATTAGATTATTTGCGAAGATGGTCACACCCACCGAACTATGTCAACTGCTGCAGTCAATTAAAATTTATCACCTTAAAAGGGACTTACTGAACAGGGATCGATGGTGGTTACGCCAAATTATTGAATTATGTGCAACCCGTGCCGGGTAGCCGTTTGCATTGTTCCAAATGTTTCAAATAATTGCTTGCCTTCGAGGTATCAGGTGCTGCTTCATGAATTTCCCGTTTCTATACGGTGCAACTAATCCTTTCTTGGCTCTGATTTATGTTACCTATAATATCGATTATGTTGAATTTAAAAATTAGGTGTGACGTTTGAATTATAGCCTTAGAATTATCTGATTATAAACACAGTCAATTAGTTGTCTCAATACGTTGTTGATGCTTGCCATGTGCTTTTGAATTTTAAAAATTTTACAGCAATTTACATTTTAACTCGACGATTTTAAATACAACATTATTTATTACGATTAACTAGAATTAAGCAGCCAAATCTTCGATACATGGTTTTGTCAATTGTTTGTCTAATACTGTTTCATTCTAAGTAATGATTGTGATTTTTTGCTCATCATATATTCTTACTTGTGAGCTAATAAACAACTATTTTAGATTGTCTCCGATAGAGCAACAAATATGATTGGGAATGTTTAGACATTATAATAGATCAGATTATAAATGACTACCTTCCCAATAAAACTGTTTTGAAAAAATTTGGAGCAATCTCAAATACACATTTCCATTAAAAAAATACGGCACCGATGATTTTTCGACCACACCACACATTAACCTTTTTATAACACTGAATTCTAATTAGGTACAACTTTGAAATTAAGATTTTCTCTCGACAAAAATTTACAGTTTCGCTTTTGCAACTTACCCATAGGTTGTAAATATCGATTCATTCAAAAAAATAATGTTTTTGATTGATTTTTTCCTAATAAAGCTACAGTCTAAACGCAAAGAATAAACACCACTTCTTAATTCATGCACAAAAAACATGTAATTTGGTTTTCTTTAGGAAATCTGTGTAAATGTGATTTGCTAATTAACTGATTTAATCGAAAATTATTTTTACGAAAAAGGTCTGCACATTTTGTGAAGGATAATTTTGGATTTGTTTCTACAGAATCTCCTTTCTTGATATCATGTATGTACCTGTTCTTTCAGATTTTTCTTGCAAAGACTCACGTGAATATTAGGAAAATTCTGTTGAAATTTTTGAATTGTAGAGTTATGAGAAGCTTCTCCAGTTCCATAATATTGAAAGAGGGAAACCTTTGTTCTAAATAATAAGTAAAGTTTTAAAGTTAGCATTACTATTAAATAAGTCTCGGTAAAGATTCACAAATACGTAATGGATTTAAAAATAAGACGTAACTTGATTTATTTATTAGGTTATCATAACTTAGAAACACTTTTATTTAAATTTTTGTATTTTTGTAATTTTCTCAGCTGCTAAGTTTAGATTTTTGTTTCAGTATTGTAGAATTTAAAACAAACAAAAAGTCAGCCCATCCAGGGACAAACTGTATATGTATAAACAAATAAAAATAATACTTTTTGGAGATTTTGACTGGCCTAATCATGCAACTTGTACCGGAGACCGAAACTTAAATAACATAGTTTTAGAAAATTTTATGTACTTTCATTTTGAGTAGAAAGACTATTTATGACAAGTTGATAGAAAGTTTAAAACTGCAAGCGAAAAGCTGTCAAAAAATAATATTCTTTTAAACCTTTTTTGTATATTTTTTACATATAGGATGGAAGAAATCAAAAGTGCTCACAATATTACTGGATTCTGAATGATTTTTTTCGTTTCAGTTTTGCTGATCCATCATAATACCTTTGGATTTTGAGCCCTTTTATTCAAGAAACCCCACATGTTGCAAAACTTATAGCGGTCACTGTAAACTCAATATACCGAGTACTTTTGTTCGTAATACACTAAAAAATTAACTGAAATTTATCCAAAAAACACAGGTAGTGTGAAGGACGTTTTACAATGTAGGTACGGCATGTGTTTTTATTTTACGTGATATACAATAACAAAAATGCGTCAGGTATGTATAAATACGAAAATATACAGAAATTTAATGTGAGTTTTACTAAATTTCTATAAAATCACATATTTATGGTAAATTTAGGTAATCAGTTATGTAATCATTTACGATATATATATCATACGAACATGAATTAATAGGCTTAGCTGTAGATTAAAGTGTCGCACATCATTTTATGTGTTAACAACCCGTTTTGCAATTCAATATAAAAAAAAATCCAATATATATAAATAAAAGTGGCGAGTGGCAATATTTATGTGCTCATTTTGCTCAATTTTGAGTGAAAGTATAGAAAAATGTAATTCATTGAATAAAAATCAGTGTAATGCAATGGTTACATGTTTCTGCTTATATTAATAATAATAATAATAATAATGTTTATTATCTCAAAAGACCTGTACAATAGGCATAAGACAAGTCAAGTATACTAACGAATAAACTTAAAACTAATATATTTAATGCAAGATCGCAAGCAATTATAAGTTTAATCTAAAATATTCGGAAGACATCTCTACCACCCTGGAAATGACCAGTGCAATCATCTTAAGCTACATCCGGATGGTAGCGGAATGAAGGAAAAACGACGAGTTTGTACCAGAAGGAAAATATTAACTGTAATAAATAATTTAAATAAGATTGATGTGTACTAGCTACATATAGGAATCTTTATTTGTTTGTTAGTGGGACCTCTGTAGTGCAGCAACATATCTGTTATTGTAAGTTCTTATATTATTAAAAAAAATGTATTTCAGTGCAATAAATGTTAAAGCCTATTTCATGTGTTATTATTCAGTGTCATTTCATATATACGGAGATATTCACTGTTTTTAGGACTCATTCTTGCTTTATCTAGCATACACTTGAATTACAGAAGAAGAAAAAATACATAATATTACAGAAAAAATATGGTTATTTTAGCCATTGCGATCATATCTAATGTAAAAATAATAAGCCGCAATTATCCTATAGCAATTTTAACTACTGCTTGCTGTTACCCCTTGTGTGCTTATACATTAAATTCACATTTTTTTACAGTTGAAATTGTATGATTACTGACCTCGTAGAGGAAAATTGATGTAAATGTATATAAATATTCCTTACTTTTTCCACCGAATTACTAAATACGTAAAAGAAGGAAAGTTTGTAACTTTAGATAATATTCTGTAAATCAACTGTATGTAATTTTAATTTTACGTAACAAACTATAGCCACATATATGTAACCCCTGTAGCATATTGTGAATTTACAGGAACGGTTTTATAGTGTATTTAGAGAAGATTGATAGTACAGGTGTAATTTCATATCAAAAGACCAACTCAGATTTTTTTTTTTGTATGCACACTTACACACACAGGCTTACAGATGTAACGGGGTGCTTCTACATCTGTTCGGGCGTCAAATTATGTAACGGTGTTCTACTTTGCCGGAGTCAATTTACAACGATAAATATTGTAGAATGAAAATTAAATAAAATTTGTTTAATTATGCCTTATAACAATAAATTAAATAGCAGCTTGTGGAGTTTCCTAACCTAGCGAACTAATCCCTTGCAACGCAGATGGCGCTGCCACAAATGGATCTGCAGGCTAAATTCATTATACGTTTGACAGGCGATTAGAAAAAGTTTATGGCTGTCAAATTAACAGAGTGTAAAATAGATTAATTAAATTGCTTTACGAGTAGCTAAGTAACGTGAGTAAGCCAGGGTTACAATTTAATTCAGCCAAAGTCGGGTATTTTTGATTAAATAGTTTTATTTACACACGGAAAATTATATACACAAGAGGTGAGTATACACAACGGGGTAAAATTAGCAAAATAGAGCTCTTTATTTTCAGCGGGCAGCGAGCAAATACACATACAACAAAAGTACAGAAAATCACATAGAAATGCAACGCAACAATCAAGAAATTAGATACCAAATTAACGGGCTTCCAATATCTCAGTGCGGTTTAATCGTCTAGTTTCTTCATGCAAGAAATAAGTCCCTTGCCTATTTCAGAATGAGTGCAGCAGTATATCAGATCTTTTTGAATTGACTTAGCTCTGGCCTGGGTCAAAACAATAAGAGAGTTTCTGCAGTTATAGCTGTCCGGTTTGGGGTCTCGCTTCTAAATTAGCTGATACCAAGATAAGAAGCACGTGCGTGAAAATACCAATTAAAATGTCGGTAGCTTCTGCCCCAAACAAATTAATGTGTAAGTAATTCTTTTGTCAGAATAGTTGAAATACTTTTGCCCACAAATTCTAGTTCCTGCCAAAGTATGTTTGCAGCAATTTACAGGTTATGTCGTTGTTAATCTCCAAGCAGTTTCTTCCAGGAGAGAGATTACCAAGAGAGTCGGTACAGCAGTGTCGGACAGAAAAGACGCGATTATATACCATACAATGAATGCAAAAACAGCATTGACAGTTGAAGCAGGTATGTTCGGAAAATATGATGTAAATAAACATGTTCCAAAACTATGTGCAACTGATTAATTACAGGATGTGCCCCTGAATAAAATAAATTGATAAAAATTACATTTACATTATTAATTATTCCTTAATGTGATTTAAGAAGCTAAGCAATTTATTTTATATTAACGTGAAACGTTACACAGAAGTTCTGTTTAATTTCATAAAAGTTAAAATGGAGATAAATGAAAAACAAGTATAGATAAAACAATGCGCTCTCTGCTATTTTTTTAAGAGCATAAAGTGGAAGATAAAAATATCGACGCTGAAATTCGCATAGCGCAAACATGCAGAAACAGATTATTGACGAAATTACATTCGGGAATCGTCTGTTAAAATCGCTTTAGCGTAGGTCGCCGATTAAATTCCGAATCCAATTAATATTATCGTACACTACTCGTCAGATCCCCGGTTATTGAAATTATGTACGGAACTGTTGGAAAATACAATAAAGAGTTTCATATAGAAAATTTATCCGTAACGTGTATAGCCGAATGCGGAAACATATCTACATTCGTACACTATGTTAGGGGAGGGGGGTAGAAAAAATAAATTGCCCTGGCAGCGAACCAATTTCTGCGAATTTCGTATGTTTTATCTTCCCGAGGCTGATGCGTGCGGATTCCATTTCTGGCTCTCTACACTTTCTGGCGTAAAAAGGCCATCCCATTTTCATATATTTACCCCCCTTTTATTCGATGCATTCGTGTCACTGGAATATTTGTCATGAGGATATTTTCGCGAGCCGCTAACTCCTTTTAGAGTTTTTGTGCATAAAATAACAATAACAATAAATGTACGAACCGCGAGGGGGGAAATTTATAGGCTGAAGTGGCATTAATTTTGGATTTCTACTCCTCTTCTGCCCTTTCTGTTGGGGTGCCTTTTGACACCATCTGAATCAGTTGACATGGGACACCATTTATAAAATTAAAGTAAAATTTATTAGTTATAGCTTTGAGTGCAAGGCTTTCACAGAGTTAAAATATTAATAATCGCAGGTCCTATCCTTAGCTATTTGAGGGCTCCTCAAATAGTAAGCTGGGGGGTATTTTACGCCTAAGATCAATGTCTTATATAGGTGAGGAGACAAAATCTGGTATCAGATTGATCAAGAATGTATCTAGTTGGCTATCAGGTCGTTTGACCTGATTGTTAGATGCTTGCTTAGAGTTTTTTAAACTTTACTAAATATTGACTAATATCTTTAGTCAAATTAGTGCAAAATGTTTTCCAACAGATATCTTGTTTTGTTTTTTGTATTTCAGGAACCCAATTATCTAAAAAATAAAAAGTTGTGTGATTCTAACCTAGGTGTGGAGTTAGATTAAGAGGAGCTTGAACTTAGTCAATCACAAGGTAACTTGACAGATACTTCAGGTATAAATAGATAGATTTAAAATTTATATTTATTTACTCATAAAATTCAATAGATCCCAGCATAATGTAATCATCTTGCAATGGAATGTGCAAAAAGAGACAGTCTAGAATGTCTAGATCACATTATAAGCGAATATAATTCTCATGTAATTGTTATATAGAAAACTTGGTTTAAACTACACATCGATTTTAACGATTATAATATTGCTAGACAAGATCGCCACGAATAGATATACTGAGGTAGGTATTTTAATAAGAAAGTGAAGTTAAGTTTTGATATAGTACATTTAGAGAGCCAGATTAATAATAAGTTATATATAATATCAAGTTTTTATGTGCACATGTCCCATTACTAGTGAAGAGTATGTAAAATTATTCTCCAAATGTCAACATATTTGGCTCTGTTAAATCTAAAAATCCAATAAGGACAAGTGACATTACGGATTGCTTCTTTTTAACCAATGGGTCGCCTACAAGGATTTCTAGATCTGATCAGGGTACTTCTGCCGTGGAAATAACTTTCTGCTCACAAGATCTGCTGGGTCAAAGAATGTATTACGGGTATTGGGTGACTGGTACACTTTGCATTCACTATTCCATTCTTATGAATTTGAAGTGTATATGTAGATGTTATTGATTCCATATGCCTCAGTCGTAGATGGAAAATCGATAAAAGCAAATTGCCTTTATATACTGAGTACTTAAATATGAGGTATCCCTCAATACCTAGGGTACTTCATGCTAAATATGAAATCAAATTATGTATCTGTAGCTTTAGAGAAGCACCTGACTCTATCTGTACCATCCAAAAACCGCTTATGCGCAGTAGAATGACACCTTCGTGGTAGGAAGACAAATGCACGATGGTTGTTAAAAAAAAAATTCTATGCAAGCATCTAACAATCAGTTCAAACTCCCTGATAGCCAGCTAGATAGAGAAATATGCTCATATTTTTTAATTTCGCATATGAACCTAATACAACTATTCTGTAATTTTTCTATTCTGTTTGCCGTACAGACGTCCAAGCAAGGGCCATAGACAACGTCGCAGTGATTGAAATGCGAAAGTACCACAGCGTCATATAAAAGCTTCTTGGTATCCGCCGACAGATATTCTTTATGAGTGTAAAGCTTCTTCAAATTGTAATAAGCTTTTGTATTACATTGCCCTATGTGTTCTTTAAGTCTAAGAATCCATACACAACCCCAGATTTCTGACCGTTTTTCTACACTTCAGTAGGATATTATTAATTTCAAGATGCAAGTTTTATATTGCAAAATCAATATCAGCCCTTTCTACCAAAAACAATGACAGCAGTTTTCTCAGAATTGATGTGTAAAAAGTGTTTGGTAGACATTTTGACAATGTTGGCAAGGTCAGAATTTATGACGGTATTGGCAGCAATTAAGTCTTCACGATGAAAAGACTGATATATTTGAGTATCACCTGCGTAGAGGTGATAAGAGGAGTGCTGAAGAGCCTTATGGAATTAGGATGTATAAAGAGTAAATAATAAAAGAGGTCCCAAAATAGATCCCTAAGGAACGCCACTACGCACAGTCAAAGTGTTCAAAATGTTGTTATTTAAAACTACTTCCTGACATCGGAACGACAGATCATTCTTGATTAATGCTAGTGCATCATTACTGAAACCTAATGATCTCAAACTAGTAACAAGTAGGTGATGATTAACAGTGTCGAAAGCACGTGAAGAAATAAATAATAAAATCAGTGTTGTAATTTTACCAGAGTCAGTAGCTTCGCATGTATCATCCACAACACAAGACAACGCAGTAGCACAGCTATAAACCCAGATTGACAAGAAGGAAGAATATTAAAATTATTAATAAAATCTCTGATTTGAATTTCCAATAATTTCTCAAAAATGTTGGACATTACGTATAAAATACTAATGGGACTAAGTCAGCGTATGTTTCTGGTTTCTTATTTTTTGGCAATGGGATAATACGCGATTTCTTCCAAACAACTGGAAAGAAGCCAGATGATATAGAGCTGTTAAATACGTGGGCCATAAATGGGAGAAGATGGGGACAGCACAGTTTGATATGCTCTATACCAATCTCGTCACAGTCAATAGACTTGGATGAGATTCGACGTATAACATTAAATATCTGATCTTCAGTCACTGCTTTGAAGAAAGCAGTCATTAAGACAGTTGTCGACTGCCTGTCCTAGGTAGTTGTTCATAGTGTCAAGGTTAGCGTTACCTGTTGAGGAGCACATTGAATTGAAGAAATTATTAATTGCATCAGCGTTGAATAAATTAGCATGTTTTACATTATTCTTGGCTGACACGGACACAATATCTAAATCCCTAAGATCTTTCCACACTGTTTTTTGTTTTGTGTGCCGGATACGAGCAATCAAGGTAAGCCTTTTTTTAATAGCCTTCTAATAGCATTTGTTGTTAGATTTCTTATGAGAAGTGAGCAGGACTACGCGTACGTTTGTAGTTTATAAAAGCTTGATCCCTTAACTTCTGCATGTCCTTGATCGTATCGGTAATCCACGGTTTGCAAATCATTCCAATCCTACGTGTTTTATATCGAGCGTGGGCATCAAAAAGGCAGACAAGGAGTGAGTTGAAGATATGAATTTTATCATCAATAGCAGCATCAAAGACAAGGTAAAAAGGAACATTTTCAGATCAGTGTAAAAGGAGTCATAATGAAAATATTTTAAAATATAATCTTTATTACATATCGGCTTCACATCTCTGAAATGAGATTTGCCTAAAAGCAGTTCGATATTCAAGAGACCAGCGTGGAATATAACTGAAATTCAAAGCGGAGACAAGTTTGAATCCAGTGCTTTTTAAAATACGCGTAAACTTAGCTTAAAAGTAGTTTAATCTCTCTAAAATGCCCATCAACGTATACAAATTATAGGCTCGCTTTTCCGTTCTGGATATCAACTAAATAATCTGCTAGATGCAAACCCTACCGTTCGGAGACTACCGAACGTGTGCGATTTCATACTTCGAAGACAGGTGACTGCTCCTCTTCGGAAGTTAAGTGATTGGGCTGCAGCACGCTCTCTTCCTTCTATTCGTTTTCCCTCCCTTCCACTTCCTGTCGGGTTTTTCGCCATAGCTACGTCGTTCCTCCTTATCGACTTTATGAGGCGTCTCGTCGTTTGTTCGCCGTATCCGGCAACCAGATGCTTTGTCGACAGTAGCGACGCTTCCAACTTTTATGTGTACGTCTCCGGTGATACCCTTCGGCAGTAATTTCTGTATGGATATAATATCTATAACCAATGAGGCGTGCGCTACACAGATCAGTAGAAAATTTGACATCGTTTGTGCGGCGAGAAAGCGAACGCTGCCACCGAAGTCGACCCCGGGGATGAGGAGGGGAAGCGTTAGCCATCGTTTCTTTTCCGCCTCACCGGTGTACTTTAATAGATGGCGATGTATTGCAGGATCGAAGTTTCCATCGCTGCTGCTTAGCGTGGGATTGACGAATGTACCTCCTTTAAGAACCTCTTTTAAGATTTTCATAAACCGATTTGGGGGTCGCGTTCCTGATCCGTCATGTTTTATTACCAGTTCTTTATTTCGAATATTATTATTTAATTTTAATCGGAGCTACCGATGTTTTTCCCATGTCGCCTGTGTAATTGAACTGAATGATTTAGATAGTCTGGTGGTCATTCAGGTTCGCACAAAATCGGTTCTGAAGGTTCCATGAATGTAGACACGTTTTAATTATTTAAAGTCGTACCCAAACTTCCACCTATGTCATTCAGATTTTATTTCTGTATAGAACACACCATTTGGGATACTTTGGCTAGTTATATATTTATATTGTCGCGTTGTTACTATAAAGGGGTACTGAGATGTGTACTTACCTGGTAAATTGTTTAGGCGACACTTTTTACTGGAGGGTAGATATAAAAACACACTTTCGCCCTTGCAGCCTGTGCAGAAATGATTGCAAAAGGGGGCTACATGAGGAGGAAAATTAATATAATGACTGACAGCCAGGCTGTCATTAAGGCAGTCTCAAACCCTGTAACTAGGTCAAAACTAGTTAGGGACTGCAAACAATCCCTCAATGCACTGGCACGAGACAACACGGTGTCTCTATGATTGGGTGCCGGGACATGAAGGATATAAAGGGCAACGTAATAGCCGATGAACTAGCCAAGGAGGGCTCTAAGAGACACTTCATGGGTCCAGAGCCCGCATATGGGATTACTAAAGATTCCGCAAGAAGGGAGATCTGGACCTGGTTAGATAAAGAAAGTACAAAGAAATGGAGGTCGACTGAAGGTCAACTCCATACCAAAACGCTGATAGGGGATGGGGACGGTAGTTTCTCTGATAACCTACTCAAGCGCAGTAAGAAAGAAGTTAAACCATTACTGGGTTGGTAACTGGACACTGTCCTCTGAGAAAGCATCTATACAACACAGGCGTGTAAGCGAACCGTGGTTGTAGAAGATGCGAACTACAGGAGGAAACGAGTTTACACGTAATCTGCACATGTGAGGAACTAAAGGTACTCAGGCAGAAATATTTCGGGAGAGATCTATTGGAGCCCTCGAAGGCCCTCAAGTTTCCACTGGGCAAGATAATGGGCATTATAGAGCACACCAAGCTGCTCGAGTGGAAATAAGAGAATCAATAGGGATGGTACAATGAGCATCAAGCTCAAATGCCCGGACATCAAGTACCCACCCTAACTTGAATGAATGAATGAATGACACTTTTTAAAACCAACGAACAACTATGTATATTGTTTCACAAAATCCCAACTCTTCTTCTTCGAGCCCTCGCGCTTTCCTATGTCTTCATTTGCTGACTCAGTTACTATTTCTTTTAACGATCATACCACAGGAAACAATGCTTCGATTTTTGGCTATTACACTTATTATTGTATATTGCGATGCATAATGGAACTTTCCGTGGCACTATCCTCCCCTTTGAAAACATTGTGTCCACACAGTTTAACTTTAACAACTGGATAACTGCCACCAAGGCTCCATTATTTACAATTTTGAAAAATGGTTTAAGAATGACAAAATTAAGAATCAAAATTTTGAAAACAATCAAAAAGAAAAAAGAAAATTACAAACAAAAGTGACAGTGATAGTTCTACAATTTCATTTATTTTCTTCCCCATGTTCTGTCTGCACCTTCCCCATCCAGGTCTTGCTCCTTTCCAATTGCGCCTTGTTCGCTGTTGGTTAATGTTCCGTTCCAGTACAAAGGTTGTGAGTTGACATAGTTTCTACTACTCAATCGAGCATCGTTCCTAGCTCTAACTTTGGCCTTCGACAGGAGCGCTTCATTCCGTGGATGTGATTCAGATTGGCGATGTTTAGCTGATATAGTGACAATACCTATGCAATGCAAGTATGTCCTAGTTCTCTTGCTGGTGCTGTGGTACCCGGTTTTTTTCCACATCCTGACTGATAACTGCAATAAAACAGAAGGTAAGGAAGGAACTGTGATGTCTCTCGGTTATCTGGACTTTGGCGGGAAGGTTGCTTAATGTTAAACCAAGGGGTAATAAGACCCTCTGATAGTGAATACGCCATCCCAATAGTTTTAGTAAAGAAATCAGATAATACTTTCCTACTAAATCCTTTACCATTAATAGAAGACATTTTAAATTACTTAGCAGGTAATAATTACTTTACTACCCTCGATCTTAATAGTGGTTACTGGCAATGTGCAATTAAAAAATAGATAAACATAAAACCGCTTTTATATCACCTGACGGTTTATATCAATTTCAGCGATTACCTTTTGGATTATGTAACGCGCCTAGCATATTTCAACGGCTAACAGATACAGTGTTTAAGAAGTTAAAATGGAAAGAGGTAGCCATTTATTTAGATGATATTATGGTAGTTAGTAGTTGAAGAACATTCAGGACGATTAAATCGAGGGTTGAGTGTATAAGAAAGACAGGCTTAACTTTAAGAGCCTCAAAATGTAATTTTTGTGAGCAGAAACTAAAAATTCTAAGTTTTATATGGGCATTTCACCTGATCCAAAAATATTGAATCCGTAGTTACCTTTCTCACACCCAAGAAAGTCAAAGATGTACAGAGTTTTTTGGGTTTTTGTAATTTTGTAGAAAATTCATTAGCAATTTCTCAATTATTGCTGGCCCTGTGTATCAAATAATCGGATCAAAATCTAACTTTTATTGGTGGCCCGAACAACAAGACTGGTTTAATTTATTTAAAGCTAAATCGTTAAATACTCCTCTCTTATGCCACTTTGATCCAAATGCGGTGACTGAAGTACAAGTATTCCAGGCATAGGCGCAATATTGTTGCAGTTAAATAAAAACGATAATGCACTACATCCCTTAGCATTTATTTCTTGTGGTCTAACACCAGCAGAAAATCGTTATAGTGTTGCGGAATTGGAATGTTTAGCAGCAGTATGGGCCGTAGGATATTTTAGAACTTCTATCTAATCTATCTAATCTATGGGGCTTACCAACATTTACAATTGTTACGGACCATCATTTGCTTTGCTGGTGGCACTTGCTGAAAAGCCCTAATCGTAGATTAGGCTCGTTGGTCTTTGGAAATGATGGAGTATTCTTATAAGATCGTTCATAAGAAAGGTTCAACAAACTTAGATGCCCGGCGCCTCCACCACTTGTCGCGTTGTTACTTTATAGAGGTACTGAGATCTGTACTTTCCCGATAAATTTTTAGGCGACACTTTTTATTGGGGGGTAGGTATAAAAACACACTTTTTAAAATCACGAATAAACTATGTATATTCTTTCAAAAAGTTCGACAATCAACTCCCCTGACCCTTTCTCTGGCGGCTAATCCGAGCCCTCGCTTCCTATGTCTTCATTTGCTAACTCAGTTACTATCTCTTTTAACGAAGGTAGGTACAACGTTATACACTTTATATGTAGCAAAAGAAAAAGAGCGCTGAAAGAGCTTCTGAAAAAGTTATGTACATCAGTACGGAAGGAATTATTTGGTACAAATATGGTGGCCTTTTGGTGGTGATCAGTACATGATACTTGCAGGGTGCTTTTAACAATATACAATTTCGCATATTTGTCTATCGACATTCTTTGAAAGCATGGGCTATGTGGTCGTATTTTCTAATATTATAAATGAATCAAATACAAGAATTTTGTACCCTATCCATAGTACTGACATCAAGACAAGGTCGGTATAAGGTATAAGTGTATATAAACTGAGGCAAAACTAGTGAATCACACAAAAGGCGTTCTAGATCTCTACGCGAATATTCACGGTGAGAATAGAGATTCTTAGATCGCTATAATGCACGCTGCACATACATAGATATTTCTTGCCTGAATCTAAACGTATTGCCAATAATTAAATCCAGGCTAATTCCTTCCGTGGCAACTGGTATAGGATTATTTCCTATATGCAAATTTAAACATTTTGAACATTTTCTCGCACAATCGTTTATTACCATGAAGCAACACAGTAGACTTCGACGAGTTAAGAGGGAGTAAGTGCCGAGAACATGCAGATGACATAGGATTCGAATCACTTTAAATATCCTCTAGTGCATGTAAATTCACCCGTAAAAGAGTGGTAAATTTGCGTGTCATCAGCGTACATATGTATAGAATACGCCGAAATATTAGAAAAAAAGATCACGTGTGTACATATATCGAAAACAGTAAAGGTCCTAAAATAAGAACCCTGCGGCACACCAAGACGACAGTAAAGCGTTAAAAGAAAAGATATTATCTATTTTTACACATTGTGATCTGTTACATAAAAAGGAGCTAATAAGAGATATGGAATCGTTTGAAAAACCGATAAAGTGAAGAGTCGACAAAACATGAGTCAGAGTATCGAATGCTTTTGACAAATCTAAAAACACCAAAATCGAAACGGCACCCCATATGCAGCTCTTAACAGATCATCAGTGATCTTTAATAGAGCTGATTCATAGCTGTAGCCAGGACGAAATCCGGATTGATAGGACGGTAAAATGTTATTTATAGTGACATAAAGAACCAATTGTTTATGGATCACCCTTTCAAAGCCTTTCGAAAGAACTGATAGCAAACTGATCGGCCTTAAATCATAGCAAGACTGCGAGTTCTGTTTCTTCGGTAAGGGTAATACTACTTCTTGTTCCAAGCCGCAGAAAAAATACAGTGCTTAAATGATACATGTATTTATAATGTCAAAGATAAATAAAATGTAAGGAAAACAGAGCTCTAACATGTAATTTCCTACTTGTTCTAAATTAACATATTTTACTAGAGAGGGTTAAATTGTAAAACAGAATTTTCTGAATTTTGCCCTATTTCTTAGTGTTAAGTGAATATTAATTTTCTTGTTCCTTATTACTATACCTTATTGTAATGCTAAGAGAAATAAAGTCAATTTATTATTATTATTATTATTATTATATAAAATTAAAATATAGATGTCTAAGACTAAGTAAGTAATAATAACAAAGAACAAGGATGAAAAACAATAAAACATTGATATATTAGGAAAATAGTTACATCCTTCCCAAGTTATTATGCAGAACAATTGTACGCCAACAAACTATATATATTACTGAAATTGCTACAATTACAAGTTATAAAAAACTTGTTTCTATATTTAAAATCTTAGTGTTCCAGAAATTAAATGTGTCTTGTCTTAATTGAATGTTCAGCCAAACCTGTAGAACTTTTATGTAGAGCAATGCCACATTGATGTTATTTTAATCCTTTTTTTCTAAATTTTTGTGAGCTTTATATATATAATGTCAGTGTAATAATTGTGACATTATATATGTAGGCCAAAGCTCACAAAAGGAAAATCGCTCATGCATTTCACTTCATAATACAATTAAAACAATGCCTTTGGGCAATTTCAGTTTTCGAAATTCGTTAACAATTCTACGGGCGCAAGTGATTCTGAATTTTTGGCGTTGTGCAGAACATAAAAAACTCAGCGAGTGTTTTTCACACGGTATAACTTTGGCATTCGATATTTCCATAATGAAAATTGAATCGCTGAAATTCCCGTTGCCATGGCAATGGGGTGAAAATCGTCCCGTCAAGGTTGCTGTTAAATATTGAGCCATTCAAATCTGCTCTGGGGATAATGAATAGAAAGTAATGACGAATGACATTTCGGCGCACCCAATAGGATTCTAATTTGCGTAAACATGATCTCAAAGCAACAAATGCTTTTTCACAGGGTTTGATTAGCTTAGAGATTAACATTTTTTACATTTATGGGCATATTCTATAACTATAACTGACTTGGAATTTATTTGATGTTCGTCAATATATCTTATTTTGTATTTTGCATTCAAATAGGTTACAAGGCGGCCAACACATTTAGATATTATGTATCGAGTAAAAGAAAAACGTTACCATGATTTGTACTCTGTTGGGACCCATAATTAATTTATATTGTTTATGCTTTCTTGGTTTTAGCGGAATATTGTGTTGAAAAGGGAAAAAAATATGTTTCAAGTTGATTAAAGTATGATAAAGTTTTTCTATACAAAAGCGAAACGGCGTCCGTAAAGCACTATTAAAATTTCATTTTTTATTTGATATTCAATACCATATTCCGCTAAAACCAAGAAAACATAAACAATATAAGGATAAACTGGAATATAAAATAAATCGACATTAATTAGCTACCAGCAACTGTTTTAATGATAATTATTTTATGACATAAATATAGGGACTGCAACTCTCTTCCTACATACCTACATATTCAACTAGCCAGCCTCATCTAGCTGAGAGACCTGGTCACTTACAAAATCCTAAAATGAATCTTGACGTTGGTGCTGCAAAACGAACGAACCTATTCACTTTAGCTGACAGTTCGTATGGTTCATGTACAGTAGTGGTCTTATTTAATGTCTTCCCTTATGGTGGAAAGAATGTCAAAGCCACAGTCTCTGGATGTCATAGACAGTTCGGCTTTTGTCGGTTCGCGCAGTCACAAACCACCTTTAAAGCGTTTACATACCCTACCATTTTTTACTAATTCTCCATCATAGGAGGATACATTAAATAAGATCACCACTGTACATTAACGCACACGTAATAATATTTTTAGTTTATGATTTATTTTGTACTACGACTAGCTGTTAACAACAAACTCTTGAGTAAATAGAGACATTTTAATTCGTTTGAAGTGGCCGCTTAAACAATAGATACGCTAAATGATCATACAAATATTTTCAAAAAATTACTTTAAAGAAATCGGATTAAATTCATTGTTATGCAGTGAGTGCATACTCATTGCAAATTTTATTGAGAATAAGAAAAATGAATACAAAAAAATGTATAGACAAAATCAATTTCAATTTAGGATGTTTTCGAAATGATGACCAAGGGCATGGTAGCAACATCCAAATCTATGAACAAATTCTTGAATGACATTTGTCAAAGTCTCCTCACGAATGAATTATATTTTCTCAATTATTTTCTGCCGTAAGCACTTCCAGATTATGTTAGCGACTAGTATAAACCACAGATTTTAAATAACCCCAAATGAAAAAATCTAAGAGATTTAAATCTAGAGACCGCGGGGGCCATTCAATAAATTCTCTAGTGACTAATTCAGCTATTTAAGAATATTTCGTTAGAAAAACTTCTAACATTAAGGACAGTAAGGGGGAGCTCCATCTTGTTGGAATCAAGCACTTACAGGTAATTCCTCATCTTCCTTAATATTGGAAACAACCGGACCATGGAAAATATCTAAATATCTTTGTCCAGTTATTGTACCACGAACGAAAAAAGGATTCAATAATGCGGTTTCTGAAAATACCGGCTCAAACGCTTAATTTTTTCGATGTTGTGCATGCGTTTCTAGCATCCAATGAGAATTATCTATTGACCAATATCAACAATTATGGAAAATAATGGTACCATTCAAATTAAACGGAGCCTCAGTTGGAATACAACAAGTTGTATATAAAAAAATTTTGGCCGAGTTTGCGAAAGAGTGAGGGAGATTTGCCTTCCAAAGAAGCAATAGATGTTTCAAAGCCATTACAATTTTTTTTTTAGAGAGTTAATCGTTCGTACACAAACAACATACTTCTTATATATATAATGCTTTTATACTCGTGTGGTGAAACACCAGGGATGCCACGTACATACGAGCCGGACTTGTTGCAACCCGCCCCATCCTAAAAGTCAATTAAGGTAAGAAAGGAAAATGTTCAATCCTAATTATATATATATTAATGTCATAATAATAATGTCAATTTATTGGCTCAGAAATTAATGTACGTAACATTTTATGTATATGGGCCAAAAAGACTAAATCACCTAATGGTGTTCTTCCTTTAGCCTTGATTCGTCCAAATTTTTGTAGATTTTGTCTGAAACGATCACTTCTGTACTTGACAGCTCCAATTTTGTCATATCTTCCTTCTAAGCACTACTCTTCTTTGATTGACACCCTTTTCGGGTATCAGTGCCTATTCCATAAAACTAACTTCAAAACTTATTTTACTAGCATCGTTCTTCCTTCTATTTCCAAAGTCCTCGAAATGTGAAACCAAACAATTATATCTCACATCACATATGTATTTAAAAGAAATAGAAAAAAAAAAACAAGAACTTAACTAACCACTTACGCTGTAGCTACATGTATAAAAGAAAACCATTTGGGTAAATTGATACGTTGTAATATATGGATACAGTGCGGTGCAAAGCATTAGAAATAATAACAGAATTTTTTGGAGGTATTTCCTAATTCTTAAAATATAATACTGAGTAAAGGAAAGATTATTGTATAAACATAATAAATACAACTTACAAATGATAATATTCATACTATTGACGATAATTTAGCCTTGTTAGAGATTTTGCTAAATGTCTATTAATATGAATCTAAGCAGTAGGATTTGCAACACCTAATAATACTTACTATCAAAAACAATACGATCATTTTGTTAAAACAAGATATGTTCCTCATTTTTTTTATGTGAACATTAGAAAGTTGAAGGAAAAAGAGACTTATGTACACTACAGAAATCACGGACGTTAATGTATCTCGCTGAGGGATTAGAAACTAAAAATAAAATAAAGAATGTGGTCCTAAACACTCATGTTGTTTCAATAATTCGTAACTCAGTTGTACACTTAGCTATATAACATCGTATACAAGGACTCGAGTAGAAAGCTGATGCTTGAAGTTGTTTCTCGTCTGGTAGATAAGACAAGTTTATCCAACTCTAGTAATTTCCCATCCCGAAAAGTTAAAACAACTGAAGTATTTGGAAATATGTTTTGTAAATTATTCCATATAAAAAGTTTCAAACAACATGTGGGAAATATCCTTTATAAAAGCCTGTAAAGGTTTGGGTTCCTCAAAAATGACAATTCCGTCAATACTATGAGCACTTTTTTCTATTTTATTATTATTACAGGTTAATTTTAAGTGTAAATATTCACAATGTTTTAAAATATCTTCCTCTTTTCACTGTGTAAGTACGTTGATATTATAGATTTTATGATTATCTTTTATTAATGTAATCTTTCACGTAGGAGTGCTGGAGTACTATCTAGTATTGCAAAAAAAAGTGTATTTTAAAATTATCTTTAGCATTAATAAAGATTAACGTCCCTTCAAATCAAAACTTTCTCTAATTTTTCTCTGGAGAATAGGTGGAAAAACTGCATTGCATCTAAGATATCTAGCATCGTCTTTACTGAATTAATGTTTTCAAAATCTTGATATGTCCTATAATCTCTTAATTCTTGAGTAATTTGCTCAACATATTCTAAACCAATATTTATATTGAATGACGGTTGCATCATTATTATTCATTCATTTCTCATTTATTAGGTGGGCAAACCCGAGCACTTGAGCTAGTATCATTGTACCATCCCTATTAAGTCTCTTTGTTCACTCTAGCAGCTTGTTGTTTCTAATAAAGCCCAAGTATTTTGCCCAGTGGGAATTCGAGAACTTTGAGGGCTCCAATAGATCTCCCGAAATATTCTGCCTGAATACCGTCAATTCCTCACATGTGCAAAGTACATGTAAACTTGTTTTCCTCCTGTAATTCGAGCATCTTTCACCACGGTTCGCTTACTCGACCTGTATGTGTACGATGCTTTTTCAGGGGATAGTGTCCAGTTACTCAGCCAGTAAATGGTTTTTAGTTTTTCCTTGCTGCGTCTGAGTAGGTTATCAGTAGAATCTAGCATCCCCATCCCTATTCAGCGCTTTGCTCGGTATGGAGTTGACTTCATTCGACCTCCACTTTCTTGTACTTTCTGTAACTAACCAGGTCCAGATCTACCTTCTTCCGGAATCTTTGGTAATCCAACATACGGGCTCTGGACCCATGAAGTGTCTTTTAGAGCTCTCCTTGGCTAATTTCGTCGGCTATTACTTGCCCTTTTATATCCTCAATTCCCGGCACCCATCGGACGGGAGACAACGTGTAGTCTCGTGCCAGTGCATTGAGGATTGTTTTGGCAGTCTTCTAACTAGGGTTTTGCATCATTTAGTAATTATATCTTTCACTTAAAAATATTTTTGCCAATGTGTATATATATATGCATCTGGAATGAAGAAAATTGATTGTTTTAAAAATAAGCCACGTTAAAGAAATATCTCCTTGTTTTAAATAATCTTTTCTCTCTGCGTACGACTTTCTGCAGAACACAATATATACCCGACTATAATCTTTAATTCCGTCATTTTCAATGACACAATAAATGTTCTTTTTATCACATCTAGTCAAAATGCCGCCTCTTGGATCTGCCGCTTTTGTGCGATGCACAATCTGCACACCATCAAGCGACGGCTCTGTCAAACACAATAGAATAGATTGTGAATAGCGCGATGCTCACTGCTGTACAAGTGGTTATTCCGAAAGTCCACGACTGTACATGATTTTCTTATAATAATCACCAAACGTCAACTGGTATTCATTGGGGATGAGCTAATATTATTTTTCAAATTTCCGTCTGTGAATTGATATATATATATATATATATATAATGTATATATTGGGTGGGAGCACAAAACTACCGTTCTAACTATCAATCCTTTAATTTTTAATTTCACATACTACATGTTTCGACCTAGGCCATCTTCAGATATGTTTGTAATATCTGTCGAAAAACTAATGAGAATTGTCAAATTTTACATTTTAAAAATAGTCTATTTCAATGAAATGAGTTTATTTAAATTGGAAAAAGTTTTATCACTAAATTTTGAACTGTTATTAGTTACGAAGTTGAGAGAATACTGAAAGTGGTTGAAAGTTGGTGATAAAACTTTTTCCAATTTAAATAAACGTATTTCATTGAAATAGAAAATTTTTTAAATGTGAACTTGGACAATTCTCATTATTTTCTCGACAGATATTACAAACATACCTGAAGATGGTCTCGGTCGAAAAATGTAGTATGTGAAATGAAGAATTTAAGGGTTGATAGTTAAAACGGCAGTTTTGTGCTACCCACAATATATACCTCATAATATTTTTATGTTACGGAAATAATGACATGCCAGTATATGTAAAATTTAGAAATCTGGAAATCAGCACGTTCGTATTCCACATTAATTGCAAATGTAGACACCTGTTATGAAAATTACTGATTATTATCAGTAGAGTCACAGATAACGCACTGCTGTGGACACCTTGTATTCGCGAGTTTCTTTTTTTAAGTTGCACAGATGTTTTCAGGGTTACTTCCGATCGTGGGCTTTCTCAGATATTAATATTATTTGATAATTAAGATTTAGTTAATATTTGTTGGTTAATTTATTTAGTGTAAATGATTCAGTTGTTTAAATTAAATTCACTCTTTAATATAAATTTGCATTTGCTCTGTGTGTTCTATGTCCTTCTTAGAAGTTTTCTTCGATGATCTATTGGCGTTGCGCTTGCAGCAGCCTGTTTATATGTATAGACTGTTTAACCTTGTAAGATTTAGTCTCAGAGTTAAACAATATGAAATGAATGAATTTCATTGCTGCCATTTCGTGATTTCACATGATTTTAAGATTTGTTTCGTTTATTTGATTTTATTTCGTCCATCAAGGAACTCGTTTAATAATAACTGTTATTGTATTGTTGTGTACACAATTTAGATATCATTTATTATTTTTGGTTCTGGAAGATATATTTAGTTTAAAGAGTTAATTTTTCGTTGTTTTTTTTATTTTGTTGAATTGTAATTATTAATCTCCTCGGGTTGGGTGAATAGAAGCTTTGTGCTTGTATGTAAGTTTTTCTTTTGTAAATTTACTTAATTGTCCACGTTTGAATTAGATTTGTTTAAATTTTAGAAACAAACGTGGATTGATTTGATATTAAAAGGACTATCTTCCTGAACTAATTTGTTTTTTTGCTTAGTTAGAGGATTTAGCATTGTCCCTTTGTAATTTAGAATCTCGAGCAATTTTTTGATTTAAGCCAGGATTCTCTGTCCAGGGTTTTTGTTTTCTGCATAATTGTAATTAAGTTTTTTTTTTCTTTTTTTTATATAATAAATTTCTGATTGTTATTTAACGTCATTCCAAATTCTGTTCTTTTATTTTTGTTTAAACCTTTTCAATTTTTGGAGTATTAAAGAAAGTCAGATTTCTTTCACCCACTTTTTACTTTTCGTGATTAGTTTTAATTTGCGAGGCTAACCCTGAGTTTAATTATTCTTTTGCGCCCTTTTAAATTTTTATTCGTTGAGCTAGCTAATTCAATATTTCTTTTTTTTTTATTCATTTTGCATTTTCTTTGGTACCTTCAGTACACAGCAACACGTAGTCAAGTTTCTATCTTTGTTAGGGTTGATCGTTAGCCACAACTGAAAACTTGACACATTCATTGGCAGCGTCTGCAGTCCAGCAGCCTGCGACCTCTATACCGCTAACTTTTTATTGGCGCAAGTCAAAATCGCTAATTTTTTATTAGGCGAAACAGATGTGACGTTGATACTAATCTCATAAACAAGAAACTAGCAAATCTGTAGATATTTGAAAAAGTAATTAGTAGTGAAAAATTATCACTACTAATTTGGTGTTACATATCTTGATGTAATATTGCTACAAATTGTACTGGTCCTTATATGTACCACAGCGTGTGCCTGCGCAATACCTCTAATTGTAGTAAAATTTCCTATATCCTTAATGTACACTTTCACAACAACATGGTTACCTTACAAACTTCCTCTCTTAGGATTGCTTTGCTGCGAAAAGGCTCGAAAGATAGGAGCGTGTATACTTCGTTGGCGCGTCCCCGTGTGCGTAATTTGTAGGCTTCGTTATAACATAATACATATAATACAATATAATAAACTCGTTGGGTATTCTCCTGAGTGCAGCGGATGGTTTAGTATTCTGTTCGCTGCCGCTGAAGGACCTGACCGTCCAGAGATTCGGAGGAGCGGGCGAGCAGCCTCCGTGGTCCGCCAGGACACGTGGATGTAGGCAGAGCTTGCGCGCGTACGAACTCACAAGCGTCTCTCCTAAAAGCTCAGATCACTCGGGTCCTCCGCGGCGTTAGCACGTGTCTCGCGGGTAATGCTCTTGCCGGAAACGCCGTACGATGTCAGCCGGGCTGCTGGTGATGGCGCCGCTCCTCTTCCTGCTCGGCAACACGGACGAGGTCGACGGTAAGTGTTCAGAATCGTTAATATAATTAATGGAAGGAGCGCAACAGGACGGTGATGGGAATTGTCGCCTGTTCGTCAGCGGTTACCGCAATGCCCGCGACGACAATAACAAAAATAAATAGTCCAGTCCTTAAACTATTAACGGTGCTTTAGATGTGTTTGTGCGCGCTCTTCGTGAAGGGAGAAGCTCTGGCCACGGACGGCCTCTATTACCGGAATTACCGGCGGTAAATCACTGCCCCCTCCATTAGTACCGGCAACCGCACACTCTGGTTTATGTCTCTCTTTCGGTGCGAAACTGTGTCTTACGGAAACGTTCCGCCTGGTGAAAAAAGATAAATTTCTTTGCACTTCATGATAAGTCGGGAATACTTACCTTAATTTCACGTTAATTTATCTTCCCATAAGGTACTTTTGTTCCTTTAACTAGCGTACCTTAAACCTACACTTCTTTAGAGAAGTTCGACGCCTGAAATCACTTATTTTTCGAACGTCTTCAACGTTCGTTAAATTGAAACAACAGCTTCGTAAATCCTTTAAAAAGAGATAATATTGCGCAAAGAATGTGCGAAGTTAGAAAATGGTTTGATTATCACGATTTAAAGTACCTTTTATACCACGTAGCTGCGGTAGGGTCCGAAAGAAGCAATAATGGCATCAAAAGAACAAAGGGCAAGTATTAAAAAAAATATCATCCGCAAAGCTCATAAAAAATGTTCATGTTGCCACTTCCACAACAAGAAGCCTTTAAAATCACTTTATAAAAGTTAATTAACGTTTCTCATTTTTGCTCATTTCTTTTTTTTCAAGGAAAGCCGAATTTTAATTAATTAAATGTTGGTAATGCTAAAAAGGGATTTGTTTTCTCTTACAAATTTCATAAATTGAATGAAGGGATGTGAAGATGGCATCTTGGGCACCTAATGATGTGTGTGATCAAAGAGTAACCCCTGGTGTTTGGAGGCGGTATTGACGATGCCAAAGCGAACAAAAAGAAAGCCTAAGGACTATACTGTCAAATATCAACGGTTACAGCAGCATTGCTATAGTCTGTCCATAGATATAACGATT
Organism: Protaetia brevitarsis; assembly: GCA_004143645.1. Classification (NCBI taxonomy): domain Eukaryota; kingdom Metazoa; phylum Arthropoda; class Insecta; order Coleoptera; family Scarabaeidae; genus Protaetia; species Protaetia brevitarsis. The sequence goes on from RXPK01000045.1 coordinate 1,094,773, forward strand.
TGACTTATTCACTTGCACTCGAATTTCAGAAAAGAAATGCTTACCCAATACTTCGAGCACGAGTGGTTCACTGGGACGTATTGACAAAGATTATTATACTAACTGTCTATTATAAAAACATTTAGGTTCGATTTTAAAATATATTGATAGGCATATACATGTACTTACATTTTTAAGGTAAATACATGTTTTACATTAAACTTAAGTTGAATACTATGGTTAGTGCTCTCGTAATTGTAATGATACTTTATTGGCTGAAAGTATTCGTCTTGTATACATTATAGTAATAGTGTTTTATTTTCCAATCGGTTATAGCCTCAAGTACAGCAAAAATGTAGGTACGTGTGATAGTAAGTAAAATTAAGAACGAATAGAACTAAAAAAATTGCTTTAAAATTAAATACACTAAACCTTCTTTCAAGAATTGCATAACTTCACATGTAAAAACTTATTTTGTAAAAAGTTAACTTCCCTTTCAGCATATCAAAATCACACATACTAATTTCTTCGACTGTCCCTTGTCATTTCCTTGTTTTTCTTTTAAATACGCTACTCTAAACGATTTTTTTGCACTGTTCGGTAAGACTCCTGTTAATTTCGATGTTCTAACAGTTCTCTGTGTTTTACTCCCTTTTCAGAAATATTTGTATACATTAGGATTATTGCTCTGTTTCAGTGTTCCNTAAATCTCTAAAATTCGATTGTTGCTTAAACAATTTTGTCTATTTTTATAGTGAGTGATTTTAAATGATTAAGAATGATTTGAATTTCCCGCTATGCGATTTTATTTTACATGTTTGAAATCGCTACAGTGCTAAAAATAGCAATCAGCTGTCAGCGTTGCATTACAATCGCTTTTCTCAAACAGTGTTAGCGACATAATTTTTAAGAAAATCAAAAGATACCTTGAAAATTATGATTAGTGCTAAGTGATGTACATCTATTTTTTTTTTTTTTTTTAGAATTTAACGATGCTTTATAAAATACAATAATAATGGGGGTATTGTATTAAAAAAAGAAGGCTGTTACCGCGTTACGAAACACCCTATACAAATCCTGATAATTTTGCGTTAAGGAAAGAACCTAATCCTACGACAATTTATAAAAACTTTTTTTCCTATCTGTCATAGATTTCCTGCAGGTGAAACGCCCTTATATTGTAATATAGGTATGTGAAAATATTTATTCCTCTTAGATACAGTCCCTCGCAAGAAGTACTGAAAATCTACTTTTAGTTTCCGTCGGTAATTGTAAATGTTTGACCTTGGTTTTAATTTCCCGCTGCACAAAATTTTGTCACTTGGATACGCGATTTTCTTATGGCGTGTCAAAGATAGTAGTTAATATACTTCACAGTAGTACTATTAGACCAAATAATCTTCAACATACTACTGTTACGCGCCCTATTTGAATTAGATTACCAAGCTGCGCTAACAGGTGGCGCTACCTGAATAGCGAAAAATGATCTTCCGATAGTTAAACCCGTTCTTGGTGGGTCCTTCGTGGATTCTAAATTGAAGTTTCTAGTCCATACAGACAGCCAAAAAATATGTGGAAATAAACAGCGGATATAAATCGTGAATAAGTTGTATTAATGTATTTAACTAAATTTAGTATATTAAACGTTTAGTAGTGGTTTAGTTATTTATGTTTATATGTTATATTAGTGTTATTTTATTTTATTGACTGCAAGACTTAAGTCTAATTTGATTATGCGTATCATATATGTTGTATTATAGTATTATATACATATACATTAGTTATGTAACGAAATATCGCATTCGCATTCGCAACAAAATATGCGAATATTGCGAATATCGAATTATCCATTTTAACAGGTAACTTTTACCTGTTAAAATGGATAATTTAGAAAAAAAAGTAATATTTACGAATATTCATGCAATCCTAAAACAACCCTTTGAGCACAAATTTGCAGTTTACATTATAATAACCATCAATAACCTCAAAACTAAACTTGAATTGACAAGAATAAGATGTAAAAAGTCGAAACGATTCAGTTGTACTTGGCTAGATTTCGTGCGGTGATGGAGAAATTTAATTCCCTGTGTGGCTTAATGCAATGTGTACAAGCAAGTGTTCGTATAGTTGTAAACCATTGCATTCGCATTCGCGAATGTGTAAAATCACACATTTCGTTACATCACTATATTACACCGAAAAAATATTACAATACCTTAGGCCTCACACGATTATTGGCTCCACTGAAAATATTTAAGTGGGTTTTAGAATATCTGCAAAGAACGAGTACTAATAAACAAAAAGTTAAAATAGTCATAGGGTGCTATTTAAGGGATTTTTTTTCAATTGAGTGGTAGCGATATAATTATTTAGTATTTTAATAGAACATTTGGAACTGCAATTTAAAATTGTTTACTGTAAGCTACTGATATGCTATAATTAACAGCTTAAGGTTTACCTAGTGAATTTGAGGTTCGTATGTTCAAGGTAAATATTTGCCTGTTTGTTAAATCTTCTTTAAAGTTTCAATTCTTACTTGTCCATTGTTATCTCTTATTTATTGTTTATTTAAATGTCCTTACTCATTTGGTGTTCTCAGAATTAGATTAAACTAATTATGATTGGTTTATTTATTCTAATTTTTATGTTATTTATTATTATTATTATTCGCTTTCTGATTCCCGAAACCTATTCAAATATTTTTTGTGAGGCGTAAGGTATGTAATATTTAACGATATCAACGTTGAAAACAAAAATAGTATATTATATAACCAGTGCAGTAGTACATAGATAGTGATAACTAGGCACGAGTAGAAAGAAACCCCACGAGTGCGTTAGACACATTTCGCACGAGTTATTTTTTATGCTATTTTTCCACCATAAATCCCTAACATATTTTTATTAATAACATATATGTAACATTATCATAACATGTTTTTATTTTTCTAATAACTTTTTTGGAATCATTGTCATTAACCTCACTTTTTGCTGATTCGTACCTTGCTTTTCGAATTTGCCGCCACGATAGTGGTCACGTGACGTGTGCGAAAATAAATTAGACACGAACCTATCACCACAGAACCATATTTTAATAATAAAAAAAATTTACCTCCTTCAATGTTTGTTTCGTCTTTTTCTCAGCAGACTTGAATGCTTGCTTTGCGATTCTATGGTCTTCTGCTGTTTCTTAGCCGCACTCTTTTGAGATCGTAGTATTTTCTGCATTAGCAAAGGCACTTAGGCTAAGATCGATATCAAAAACTAATGTGGGTAGTTCGTCTTCATATGGATCTGATAATAAAAGGCTAATATGATTTGTTTCCAATTTTAATTTTTTATATGTTTCGCAACTGGATCTCCGTTAGCTGTTGCATCTTTTACTAAAGTGCGAGATCATCCCAAGATATCTGAAATTAGTTGTACTAAGCAGGTTTAATAACTGAAGATATTGAAACAACAATTATTTAGGTAAAAGCAAATGATTTCAGAACATAAGTAATTTAACATGCTTGTTTTACAAGGGAAAGGTATCTTATTTATTGTTGAATTAAGTATTAAAGTAGCAGTTACTATGTAACTAAATTTAACTTTAATTCCGGTTTTATTAATTTAAATGTGTAACTTTATATATAATATTAAGCAAAAAAAAAAGAAATTGTAATACAAACAGTTACAATTTCATTATATAGAAAAATTGTCTAATACTGTACTCCAAAACACAGAATTTACGTATTTAAGACTTACCTTGATTAGCTAACGCTGTTTGCATGGAAATATTGCTTTATCAACGAGTTCTTGGTTTCGGTGTTATTAATTCAGCCTTCTCCTTATCTGCCAGTTGCGTTTTTTCCAATCTTCAATTCTCTTAGTATGATCTTTCTTGACGTTTCCAATTTTTTCATAGCTTCCTTTTCTTGCTGAAGAGCCCGTAATTCAAGTTTCTGCCTTCAGAAGCTAAAAAAATTCATCGACGCTTGGTTAAAGTTTTCAAATTTCTTATAAGGCATATTTTTTGCTGTTCATAAAAGGAATGATGGAATTCTTGTTTGATAAAAGTATTCTTTCTCCGTAATATTATCTGGTTTCGCCTTTCCTCTCGCCTTGAATTATGTACCCTAAATATGCCATTCTTGAATTAATTAAAATGTAATCTATATCAAAATACCTCTGCTGGGCTGTTTTTGCTCTACTCATAATATTGTGCTTGTAAAATGGCGAAAAATAATGTTTCTTATCACAATCTATATTGAAATCTTGCCGATTTTTGGTGCGTTTTTAAATCCATTTTAGTAATAGAACATGTTCAATAAGTGCAGGACCATATTCTAAAATAATCGCGATTAATACAGAATAAAAATAAATTCCAATTTTATTACCTAATATTGGCATCAATACCTTCTTAGATTTTCACCTTCCTTCGCTTTCATTAATACTTTTTATATCATGAATTGTTGGCATTACTACTTTGCCTTACTCGACTAATTGGATATTTTTCTCTTACAGCAATTTATTCTATCTCCTTCAGTATGTGGTCTTAATACATATAAAATTGTTAAATTCAAAATCTGTTTAGAATGACATTACCACGGATCATATAACTCCAATATTATGTGGTATGCGCTTCACCACTACCGAACTGTAAATCAATTATTCTATCACAACCAAGCTGCATTAAGCCTCTAATCTTTTATTTTTTAAATGTTTCCTCATCTGAAAGCAATGTCTCTATTTAATTTTTAAAATTCAAATTTGGGATTTCTACCTTCATGCTAAAGCCTGATGGTGCAACATTTTTTTGCCATTCAAAACTGTTGTGTGTATCCTGTTGCCAGACTCCAAACAATAGTACGACTTTTTCTTCATTTTTTGTAATCTTATTAAATAAGTTTTTATTATCAATATCGTATTATATTATTAACGCGCATACCTATAAACCTAAAAACGTAACACAACCTCAAAAGAAACATATTTCATATTTTGCATAAAGTCCTGGATAAATATTGCTAATAAGAAAAGCATGCTTACTTTTGTAATTCGGTAACGGCAACAGACGATATCGTAGGAATTAAATCTGTCTTCATTATAATAATTTTTTTGAATTTCTTTTATTGCTTAAAGTTTTAAAAAATGATAATTGAATGAACAGATTTCAGATTAATTCAAGAACAGCTGATATTCATCTTGATATTTGAAGAGTGTTCGTTTTTACCGTGCAAATGCGATATATACATTCGGCTAAATTCGTTGGGGCCCCGAACGATATTCTGCGCACTTCCCGACGGACAGTCGAAAAAAGTGAATCTATTTCTTTCTGTTAATGTAGTAGAAGTAGGCTCTGTGTTGGTCTTTTTCATTAGGGGGCTAATGAATTTCCGATGGTGTTAATATTCCTTTAACTTTATTAATGAAAAAAAGTGTGAAATTTTAGTTACATGTTTTAAATATGGTAACCTTGATTTTTTTATCAACGGTAAGTTTTCACCTGTTTGCAGACCCTTTTTTCGTTAGCACTTACCCTTTCTGTAGGGCGGCAGCCGTGTTTTGCAAATTTTCTGGATGTTTTTATTTGATATCTTTCCTTTTGCATCTATTGAAATATGAAGCTATGAATGTGTTTTGCATATGAGCAAGGGAAATTTATGTTAAATAATCATGTTGTGATTAAAAGAAAAAGCTCTTGTAAGTGGTTAAAATTTTTTTTTTTTTAAGCAATTATTCATAACATTTCATAAAAACCCGATGCATAAATCCAGGGTGTCTTATTATTGAATTGCATTGTACTTACCCCACCCTGTGTGGCGCTCGTGGAAAACCACCGCCCCCTCGTTACATTACGTGAAGTATTGTTTTCTGCAAATAATTACTTTGAATGCACCTCCGATGCGAAACCTTATTTCATTCATATTTACGGATTTATTGGCTTGAAAGAAGTAACCATAAGATTAAACAGCTTTGATATAGGAAAATGCCTGTTATTATATATAGCTACAGTTGTTTAAGGGTAAAATGTTTATCGCTGTGTAACTGATAGTGGAAGAGTATTTATATGCTTCTGTATAGATAATTTTTCTTACCATTGAAAGATAACAATGTTAATATTGTTGTATATTAAATAGTGCGGTTGCTTATTAACACAAATAAATAAATATATTAATCGTTAACATCCGAGAGTAAATTGTCTTCGTATACAGCGTCATAAAACAATTTATAGTTAAATTTGGGCATGCCTCATGATATTCTTGCAGCACCTGCCTATTTTTTATGCACGTCTGTATAGCGGCACTGCTTAATTGGTATTTCTTATCCTATTTAAAAAAATTTGTACATATTCTAGCTTTTTAATTGTACAACGACAGCAATATTATCAAATTAGTATCATTTCGTTTCCTTAGAGATAAAATAACCGCAACTTAATTTCAATAGTTTACAAAAATATTTTATCAGGACAATGGAGCACGTTATTTACTAATTTATTCTTAAGCATTACTTTGGAATATTTAATTGTTTACTATTATTATATTTTGATTATGATATACAGTGCCCTTCACACAGGTAATATTAAATCCTGTTTAAACTCTTTAATATTGCTGTCAGCAGCGTATACCTGCCCACTTGGATTTAATTGATGGTTTTGCTTACGAAACGTTCTGCCAGTTTTAAGGGACAGCTGTTTGTCTTGTAAGACAAAGCACGTGCTGGCACCATCTGTCTCGTGCCACTTGAAGCAAACAAGGCGGAGATAACCGCGCTTGCTTGAACTTTTATGCAGACAAGCAGGATAAAATAACTTAAGATTCCACAAAGTGTGCACGATGATAACGAGAACATGAAGACAATTATAATTCTGATAATACATATATAGTCTTGCTTTTATTGTTTTTGTATGACAGATCGCTACATAAGTAGGTACTAATGTTATTAAAGATTATGGTTAATTATCAAAATGGTCCAGCTTTGTTGTTGTTAATCCTGGTTGTAATTTCAATATAAAATTAATTATTTCACCATACAAATGAAAAGCTGCGTTCTATTAGCTGATGATCTCAATATTGCAAACATTTCAGCCAATGTCATACGTAAAGACAGTTTATCTGAAAATACACCATTGAATTTAATGATTACAATGACTGTAATCCGTTGTCCCAATACAAGAGATCATAAGGTATTGTGTAAGAAAAGTTGGTGCAGTAATTTACTTTATACCATAATTGCTAACTTACTTTTTGTATGCAATGATTGTGATTTATTATTTATTTTTGAACACGTGCTTTAGAGAGGTTAGTTTCATAAATATCTAAAAAAAGTATTTATTTTACTCAAACGTTCAACAACAGTAAATAAATATTATAATCGATTAGATGTATATTTATGTTTATATACCTATATTTTGATATATCCATACATTAATATCTGTTTTAAAAGTTCCATATGTTGACTCTGTGTGAGATTCAAGTGATAAAAGGTAAAGGTTTAAAATGATTGGTCCTGTTTAGCATAAAATTTTCTATATTTAAACATAGAATAATATTCTTTATCGTGGAGAAAATTAACAAATATAGTTTGCACTGATAAAAATATTGTGTTCATGTTCGTTCACAAATCGCAGCACGAGATTCAGTGCTGCTCTTTCGCCAAAACCCCGAATAAAGAACAGAAACTACAGTTATTTTTTTAATTCCAAAAAGGTATTGTTTGATTAAAACGAATGTTATTGATGAGTGCTCAATTTTATGACAAATAATGGAAATACCAAAGATTAGCGCCTCAGATTTTCCAAATTGTTATTAAGTTTTTGTTCAGCCAACTCCCAATCAGCAGGTGCAAAAGATAAGTAGAGCTGAGCATAGAATTATTATTATTATTTAATTTTGGCAAATTATATATTTAACTCTTCCTTGAATAAGTAATACACGAAATCGGCAGCAAAGAACGTTTAAATATAGACAATTTTGTTGAAAAAATGGACCGATTACTACATAGCTTTCCTTTATTACTAATAATTATTTAGATTAATATCTGCTTTTATATTATTTATTTACATGGCCAAAGCCTTTTGAAAACTCTCAAGGCAAAATACGAATTTAACTCGAATATGAGTTTTATTTCTTCATAAATCCTTTATGAAAAAATTAATAAAAGATTTAATTTAATTTATTTGAATTCACCCTTGTCTGTTTCTGTGTCTTGTAGTGTACATAAACATTATAATAACTTAATTAATTCTAACTTATATATACATATAGTCAATTTCTAATATGACTAACATGTTGATGTAGATATATCTATAAAGTATGAGATAATAGTGCAATGTTTTTGTAGTCAATTTGTGCACATCATTACTTCATTTATAACGGATAAATTGCAAAAGTCCCCAGACGTCGTACGGAAGTTTAAAAAGGCACATGAGAGCATATACACGACATGCTTACATGTTCACGAAAGGATATCCTTGCTTAAAATAACCGTCCAATTTTGGTTCGTGTTAAATGTGTTTGTTTCCTTTGTCAAACAAATGCCATTGGTACTTGGTATGCTCATGTATAGGTACTACACATGCACCTACTGATTTTCTAATCAGCGCAAATAACAGCTTTGCAAAAATAATAAAAAAAAAAATTTTCCCTGTGAAATATCATTCTTCGTTTTTTGCTCTGTATTCAGATATTTTATTCTTATTATCTACTTCCATGGAAAATGCATCCTAAATGATTTTTCTAATTTATTTCATTTTATGGTTATTAAAAACTGTTTAAAGCGACAAGTTTCGGTTTAGACAAATCATCTTCAGGCTTTCTATAAAATATGAATAAAAAGCCAGGTTATATTTGACTATATACTGACCTATAAATAAAATTATGTATATTTATATTTAAGTTTTAAAATTGAAGTAATTATATTTAGTAAAATATGATGAAAGAATTTAAGTGTTAATTAAATAAAATGTAAAAAACAGAAATAACTTACAAAATACGTCCATGTAAATGTAAATAAAAATGTCGTCCATATACTTTTTACATAATACATAGAAGAAACTTGTTTTAATAGTTGTTTATATGTGATAAACATTATATTGACAACATTTAACAAGTGCGAATACGATAAAAAATATGAAAAAAAAGAAATTAAAGTGTGTGTATAAATTCAAAGTGAAAAATATTTGTTGATGTAGTCTTAAGATAAAATAGTTTTATTACAATATTAAGAAATATTAAGAATTATTTTATAATTACGGGATGAAAATATGTTATTGAAAAAAATGAAAATGTTTATTTTAAATAATTTTATTTATAAATCAGCATATAGTTAAATATAATATATAAATCATTTTTATTTATATTTTACAGAAAGCCTGAAGATGATTTGTCTAAACCGAAACATGTTGCTTTAAATTAATTATGGGATGGAAATATCGAAAAAAAAGAAAATTTTTACTTTAAATAATTTTAATTATAGATCAGTATATAGTTAAATATAATATATAAACCATTTTTATTTATATTTTACAGAAAGCCTGAAGATGATTTGTCTAAACCGAAACATGTTGCTTTAAATGTTTTTTTTTAATAAATAGAATGGAAAGAATTTCTTACTTATCATTTATCAAATATTTTGCTTCAGTTGAGCTACTAAAAACGAAAACATGAAGAATGTGTGAGTTATTCAACAATATGTGAAAAAAAGTTAAATATGTGAAGTTTGAGAAACTTTTTGAAATACCCTTTGGCATATCGAGTTGTATCAAGTTTTTTTTTATACATGCTAAACTTCTTCCACAGAAAAAAACAGCATATTTTAATGACGACAAAGTTTCCCATATGTTTCACGTTCATTCTGATTACACTGTATATACCTAAATCTTATTAATACTCAAAGTTAACCCGCTATTTTTTTGTTCAAATCATCTTGATTTATCACATGAATCTATTAAAAAAAAAAAACTGAAAGAACATACATTCTAGAAAGTTATATTTCAGTCATAAACAAAGTAGTTTTTGAGAGAATTTTTTTCCGAAAACTACCTTTTTGTGTGGAAAAAGTTAATCGAATGTTACTTATAAAACGCCATTTTACACAGTAACAATTCTGTTTATAATATATGACATAATTTTCACAAGGAATTTGATAAAATTTGTTAAAAAATAGAAGAAATTTCACACGAGTAACAATCAATTAATCGTGCTTCTAGACAGAAATAATTTCTCATTCTCCATCAGTAGATTTGGTTGACAAATTTTGGAAGATCATGTTGTTCATTGTTATGTATGTCTATAAGAAACCTAAGAAAGTCATGGAAGCAGCAAGCCACTTTTTTTAAACGCGTGCTTGATTTAAAAACTCCAAGAATCGATATAAGATTTTATTTCCCATCCGTTGATTTCGTTGATCTTTATCAATTTTTTTAAGGTTATGCAGTGTATTATTTTGAATATATAATAAGGTGGTGAAAGCAGCAGTTTTGTAAACACGTGTTTAATCTTAAAAAATCCAAGAATCCAAAGAAGATTGACGTTGAAACATAAAATTACCTATTATTTTGTATTACATCGATAGTTATTTTAATGTCTTTATGTTGAAGTTACTAAAAATAGTAGCGGGAAATTTAAATTTGGCTATTAGGGATCTTTGTAACAAAAGTGTATTAATAAACGTTATTGTACAATTAATTAGGATAAATAAATAACGATTTTTCTTTTCCTGATCTAATTAGTAACACACCCGGAAGTGTAGATTAACGTAATAATGTGACTAATGCCCGCATGCGATTCACAAGAGGATTTAAAATAATGTTGTTAGATGCACGCTGCAGCACACCTACGCAGAAACATTGTATTCATATTTGGGCCAAATTTATGTTGCTAATTTTATAAATGAGGATACTACACCTATGGGTTTATCATGCATATGACCCATTATGTGTTCGAATTTTACTGGTCTCTTTTAATGAATGTATTTCGATATCAGATGTGACCATATTATATTAGAAGCATGTATCACATATTTTTCCTGATTGACGTTGTTCAAATTGCCTAGGCATGCTGAAAATGTCAAGAAACAATTGGTACACTATGATTTTATCTATTTTATGGTTTCGAGCATTGTATTTCAAACACACATTTTTAACAGAGGTATAACTTTCACAGCATGAAAAAAGACCTAACTGCCAAGTCTAATGGTGTGCCAAGTAGATTGTACAATATAATGAGTTAACATAAAAATTAAATTGAAAAAATAAACTTCGTACTGTAATTCTGTACTTTTTGTTTGTTTTCCTCAAGAAGCACAAAGATTAGCACTTAGGCTTTTAGCAGTTATTTGAATCACGATAGAAACAATACCGTGGCATACAAACAAAGCGAATCATCGATTATTACAGACAACGAAATAATTTCCATGCGTCATTAGCTTAAATTTCATATTACCTAAAAGTTTATTTAATCCTCTTCAAATTCGGGACGACTTGAACGTAAGTGGAGGCATAAAACTGGTTTCAATTATAATCTAAATCGTATTAGATTAAGAAAAGAACTGTAACAAAATTAATGTTCACGATATAATTAATGTTAATCGAAATCCTCATTATAGTTATATCCAAATAATGGATTTTTTAATGTACATTTTTGTGATAAATATGAAACGAAAATTAGTATTAACGGATATTCTGATTTATGGTCATCATCACAATTTCTTGCATTTGTAGATTTGTTAGGAATTATTTATCTCTATCTGCGTATGTGTTTAAAAAATTCCCATTACCAGTAAATGTATTTACTATATAGATGCCAATGTAGAAGTGCAACTACCGGATATGATTCATGGTGAAGTCAGTAAAATGGTTCATAATCTATAACCTTTCTAAATGCCAATATTTATTATCATATAGTATTAAACCTGCTAATATACAAACTTAAAAATTAATATAATCATAATAGTTTACGATGTTTCCATGCAATCGCAACAATTTTAGTAGTGTACATTGTAAATACATCAAATAATAATCAAAAGAGTATCTACTTTAGTACGTGATATAGATAAAACCATTTTTTTTCTTTTTTTCTCATACATTGTACCCTTCTTATTTCACTCTGATTGCAAATATGTTAAATATGTTAATAAATGTGTATTTTATTTCCAGTATTATAAGATAACCCGTCAATGAGTTGCATAAGTTTACAGGCACGTGTATTAAATGTTTGGAATGGAGTAGGAAATGATTCAGATTTATCTAAAAATATTAACATATTAAGCCGCATTACATGATTGTATTCATTTGTTTACACCTGTTTATTTTATTGGTATATGCAAACGATAACACACAGAAGCACAAGAAATCCATAGTAATACTAAAGTATCAAAAATCTGATTAAAAGTGATATAAAATTATCCTTTTACAGTTATTGATTACCCTTTTTAATCGCTCAACGCATGGCTGAACATGTGTCTACTCACTTGGTTTTACAAACTTCGGTAACATAACTCTTTTTTTTTATTATTAAATTTCATACATATTAGCTTAACATATTGAGCATATGGGGGCTATTTATCCCTTTCACTGCTCAAAACGAGTATACTCGCAAGCGATCAATTGCGAATCCACATAATTCTCAAATTATGCGCAGTGAAAGGGTGAAGGTAACTAATTCTTCGGTTAGTAGCTATTATTGTTAATTTGTCATCAATTGAATTTGAACATGCGTTGACAAACGTAAGCTTTTCAAAGTACTAGTGATAATGATTTGATTACTTTAATATTTGAATATTTTTATTTTGAAATAAAGAGAAAAAAATACAAAAGAAGTAAAAAAAGTTTGTACTTGTGTCTAAGGAATTTGTAGGAGTTAGAAAATACAGATAAGAGGAAGGTATACAACAGGAAATTGAAGGAAATCTACAATAAGGAAAAGGACATAATACTATAGAAAGAAATATTTATACAACAAATGAGATGAAAGCTTTGGTAAAAAAAAATCTAAAAGAAATAAGTCGAAATAAAACAATATTCATTCATTGTGGCAGAAGAAAAAGGCAGAATCAGTGACATAACTGTCAAGCAATGTAATTTTAAGGAAGTAGAATCATCTAATTTCTTAGTGGTTCTGATACAGAAAAAATACGAAAGACTTAATATTAAAGAAGCAATCAGTCTAGACGCTAAAAGATAACAAAAGTAATAAAGAAAATAATGAGAGAACAATAACACCAATATTGTAACTTACAGAGGAGAAATAGCGAATTTGAGTCATCAAGCAGAATGACAAATGAAGAGATTCAAACGAGAAATTATTAGAACCATAATTGTGACTACGACGAACGAATACCGCTAATTAATATCAAAATTAACGATGTATTTGTATTAAATTATAGTGTGGAAACTGCACTATACGGTTAATTAAATCGCAATTGCTATTATTATGTTACTGTCAGATTTCGAGAAAAGAAGGAGAATAATTAATCAAAATAATAACAGAATTGCGCCCGACTGAAACTAGATCAAAGGGAGGTCGAATTCACGATGGAGAAAACAATTGGACATGATATAAAACTTTAAATAAAAATTAAAGGGTGGAAGAGTTAATTAATAAGAAAAGATGAATGGAAGAAAAATAGTCAGAAGAACAAAAAACGCGCCCAGACTTGTAGGCCGTCAAAAGGAAGGTAATATGGATTAATCACTACGACAAATGGATTTGCAAAGTTAGCAAGAACAGCTAAAAGTTCCACTGACTGGAATGTACAGGGCGTTTGACCAGCAGGCAATTCCTTTATAACTCGTAAACAGTGACAGATAGGAAAAACAGTTTTTATAAATTGTTGTGGAATTATAATTTTTCTATAACGCAAAATTATCGCGATTTGTACAGGTTTTGTTTCGTATCTCTATACAGCCTTCAACTTTCCTTTTTTAAATATAGTGCCTCCACTATTATTGCATTTTTAACAGCGCCAGTAAATTAAAAAAAAAGTAAGATATAACATACTTTAGCGCTAAACTCATTAATTTCCAAGATATCTTTGATTATCTAAAAATTATGTCGCTTGCACTGTTTGAGAAAAGCGATTGTAATTTAATTACCACTTAGACTAACGGCCGTTTGCACCGCCTGTGATTAACATTTTAATTAACTAATCAACAATTAAATTTAATTACGAATTAAATATGAACAGCATTGCACCGAGCAAATTTAATTAATGATTAGTTAATTAAAAAGTTTGTCACAGAAAAATGGGTTGGTAGTGCGTTAAGTTTAGTGTTTAGTCAAAAATTGTATTTATATTGGGAACACTGTTCCACCATAATGAAAATTGTCGCTATGCGAATGCACGATTTTAAGCGGCATTTGAAAGTTATTCGAATTTAAGCTGAAGGAAATTGTTGCAGAATTAGATATTGAAATAAAAAAAGTTGAGTAGCTTTTTTGATACTTTATTTGACCTCTGCTAATAATTCTAACAAGTAATGTTAGAATTATTTTATTATTGCCATCAATATATATATTTTGTTCCTTTTTTTAATGAATAAATGGTTAATTACATACACAATATTCCTTTTAAACAAAATCAAAGATAAAACGTTTTTTTACCGTTAAGTGTCGAGAAATGAGTTTCTAAAAGAGTAAATGATTAAAAAAAAGATGCAAGTGTGATAATGCATTTAGAGTAAATAAAATATATTTCGGTTATACAAAAGCCAAAGAAAACAAATACAAAAAAAAATGTTCAAAAGTTAATTTCTAGCAATGAATTACAAATTGTTGAAATAAGTATTAATTAGTAATGCCTGTGTCACAGCAGGCACCAGCAGGTACACTTCTCACAGGAAAAATCGGGACACCAACAATTCAGAATTTTAAAATTTCTTGATTGTAAATGCAACTTTCGGAGGACGTATTCACTTATCATAGCCATAAATCATTTAATTACGTATATTACTGGGATCAAAGGTAACGACTAGAAATTTAAACAGAAAAATAAATACATAGAGAGAAAAAGGTTTATGTATAGAATAAACAAATCCTAGTTTTGGTGCCGGCGTTTCCTTTAGAAATACCAATGAAAAAAATACATAACAACAAAGAACTCTTGAATAGACGGCTTCATTTAGAAATATATATGTATTTAACTTATTTGATGTTATGTAGAGATAATTCTTTTTTAAGAAAACGTGCTGATGGGATTTTATTATTTAAAATTATGTTACTTGTTAGTGCTGCTTTGATATTAGTTACTTAGTTGGATTTATGCTCGCGAGTATTAGTTTAGCAATAAATATATGTCAGTCAGCCTCCTCAGTTTGGAATAATGTGATTTTCACATATTTATTGACTACACTATTATTGATGTATTAATTACTATTGTTGTTTAAATATTCTAATATTGTATTACAATAAATTTTCCTTCTACTATAAAAAATTACCAAAACCAGGTTTAAGATTATTTATAAAATTCTTAAATAAAGCAATTAAGTTCGCAAAGAAATTATTTATTGTAAGAAAGCATATTGTTCGTCAATCTCAGTTAGTGCTAAAATATTTATTGTTGAATTTGATACATTTAATACTTTCTCGTTGCTACTTCCCGAAGCTGTGTTACAGACCAAAAGTGTTAGCTATATTTCAATAAAATAGAACGACATTGGATTACACAGGCGATAGCTAAGATATATTTCTTGAAAATACAATTAACGGAGGGTTATAGAATAAATAACTTCTTTGCGAAATTAAATGCTTTAAAAATTTTGTTCTTAAACTGTTTTTGGTAATTTTTAATACATAGAAAAATATTTTGTAGTAATACAATATTTAGGAATACTAAACAACAACAATAAATGAATACATCATAATAGTGTAATTAATCAATGTGAAAATCACATTGTTCAAAAACTCAGGAGGCTGATTGACATATTGTCTATTGCTAAAGTATTACTTGCGGGCATAAATCAAACTTAATAACTAATATCATAGTAATAGGTGATATAATTTTAAAACCCCATCGCCATATGTTTTCTTAAAAAAAGAATTATCTCTACATAACATCAAACAAGTTAAATACATACATGTGTATTTCTAAATGGTGCCGTCTACTCAAGAGGCCTTTTAGTTATTATGTATTTTTTTTTGCATCAATATTTCCGTATTCGCTATTTCTAAGGAAACACCGCCACCGAAATTCCAATGTGTTTATTTAATGTATAAATCTTTTTCTCTGTATATATTTATATTATGCATATATCCTCTGAAAGCTGCATTTACACGCAAGAAATTTTAAAATTCACGATTGCTGGTGTCCCGATTTTTACTGTGAGAAGTGTACATCATCAACAGCGTCATAATTAAGCTCATGAAGTTGTCCATTTAAAATTTCTTGATTTAATTTTTCTTCGTTGATTTCCTCTTCACCCACATTTATGGTTATATTGTGCAATATTAAGGTACCAACTACTACTGTCATAAAGGTATCCAGCTTTAAGCGACAACCATATGCCAGTATTGGAAAACATTCTTCTTAGAAACATGCTTTCAATGACAGTCCACGTTGTAATATGGCTTTCATTATAACAATTTTTTACAACTGTTTCAGAATTTAAAAGTGAGGTCAATAAATATATTTTTGAGGCATACCCACTGTCGCTTATGGAAAATAATGGATCGTTAAAGTGTGTATTGGCCATCATACTACGATATCCATTATTTTTAAATTAGCATCACATAAAAATTGTGAATTTATAGAAAGATATCCTTTCCTATTAGGAAATACCTCCGGGTCATTCCCACCTGAAACCACGAGTAATCCTCAAATACATTTATTGTTAGTTTTTTATTTCGGGAATTAATTTTTGATTTACCTTGGACTTTCTAAAACCCTGCCAAATATACACTTCTTGCACGCCGCTATTCCTTGTCCTAATCTTTAGAGTGAACACTTTAATTAGCTAGCTATTTCAATTTACAGTCACAGATATTTGTATTATAACCAAACCGCATAACATAACCTATAATATAATCGCCTATAAACATGATTGTATACAAAGAAACTACGCTTGCGCCAACTTTAATTATGAGTTAATTCGTACCTTGGGTACTGATTAAAGATAATCATGAATTAAGGATTTAATTATTAGTTAAGCAGTCGGTGCAAGGGAAAATAAACTTTAATTATGATTAAATTTTAATTATAACTTAATCACGAACGGTGCAGTACGGACCTACTTATACCTGTAGGTGTGTTTATAGTTGTATTTTAATATACTGGGTGTTCGTCACTAAAGCGCAAACACAGTCAACTTCAATGGGTCAATTGGGGTATCAAGGTTACGAAATACCTTGTACAAATCCCGATAATTTTGCGTTATAGAAAAAATATAATCTTACAACAATTTATAAAAAAAACCTTAGATAACTCATAAACAGTAACAGATAACAATGCTCACTGTTTATGAGTTACCTGGGAATTCCACGCTGGTGAAACACTTTGTATATCTATGTAACAGTTTACACTTTCAAAGAAATCGTTTGAAAAATGATTTTGTTATCAAATTAATTCTCTGGTAACTGCTTATACTTATTATTATAATTTTTTTAGTGTAATTTATCAAAAAATAAATTCTGTTTGCTTTGACATTAGAATTAATACTTTATTAGGCATGTATGACATATTCATATCTTGATCTGATGTGAGATTCTTTTTTTAACTCAGTTTTTTTCATATTGTAAAAATTAATTATATTTATCCGTTTTTCTTTTGTATTGTTGCAGGTACGGTGCCAGATGGCGGCGTACCCGATATGACAAGACTCACAGTACTCAACGAAGAAGTGATCAACAAGAACTTGAGGGAGCGGTACGTGAAGGACCACATATACGTATCCTTTTTACGCATTCCAAATTAAATGAACATACAGACGTTGCAGATTGAATTAATAGAGATTAGGGTGGGTCTAAACTATTCTGTTTAATTACATATCTATGCCTGTACCTATTCTTGTTAGTTTGTTATTAACATTGCTCGGGACGTTTTAGATTTTCTTATTTTACCAAATCCCTCATACACATAGTCTCATAATTCTCAAAGGAAATTTAGGTAGGGCAGGTGTTTCATAAATCACGACCTAAAACGTCCGAGCGAGATGTTGTAATTTGTTGTAACTTGATAACTAATATTACATTGAATTTGTTTCTGTATCTTTAATTTACCTTAAATCATACAACGTTTTTCGAAATTGTCATTTTTTTTATGGTTGTGATGTTAAAATTAACGTTCATACACTTATTTAAAAAAAGTCAATTAAAAAGTAATTAAGGATTGACAGGTATAACACACTTACAGTACAAATATGTACCAAAATGAAAAGCCTACATCGTTAGAACTGAAGGCTGTATTTTTAAAATATTTTTGAAAGTGGACTAAACCCAGTTCCGTAACCTAGACGAATGTATTAATGGAAAAATCTGTAACGGACACGGAAATAAAAGAAATTATCAATTAAAAAATGATTCATTTCTATCAGAAAATTTTCCTGCGTAATCCAAAAAAAAAAAAGGATTTTGGGTTTTTACCATTGTATGATAATACACCCTGATAATAGTTACATTTAAAGGCAGAAGAATGCGGATACTGTTGCTTTATCACATGAAACCGCATCTGTATTAATATTGTATTCATTTAGACTGGATGCAGGATGGAACATTAAAATATCTACAAGCTGAAGGACAACAATATTTTTTAGTTGTAATGGGTTCGGAACTCGATGTTTTTTTTTTTTTTTTGGAAGCAGTAGTATTGTGAGTATTATAGAATAATGTCAAAAACGAAAGTATCAAACGGGGTATATGCTAAAATTGCGCTATAGAGATAATTAAGAAAACTTAAAATGAAGTATGAATCATATATTTATGGTAGCAACTGTATATACTACTACTTGAGTGCATTTTAAAATCGGATCTCAAGATGTAGAAGGCGGTAACTTACTATCGTTTGACGAACTTGTCCCATTTGTAATTCAAAGAAAGGTATCAAGTGTCCTTATTAGGTTCTTGATCCAGCGCGGCTATAAGAGCATAGTTTACCTGAAAGAAAAAAGATCAGGTTTTATTAAATTGTATCCAAGTGTGTATGTGTAAATTCAAACGTCTCTTGGAAGTAAGTGTTGACCGTTTAGAAAATGTTTAGGCTGTCTTTCTGAAAACAGGATGTTTGAACAAAAGAAAACTACCCGAGTCTTTATAAACTGATCGGAAAAAATAACGATTTTTTTTTAAATACATATCCGCTTTTACATTTTATTCAAATTGTATTCAAGAGCTATCTAGTATACAGGGTGATTCTCAATACAGGCGACAAACTTTAAGGGCTGATTCCTGAGGTTATTTTGATCATAAAAGTTCATATGAGTATATGTTCAAAACGGTTTGGTTTTAAAGTTATTGAATGTTTAATAATAAATTATGAAGTATGACTAAAACGATATAATATCACAGTTGGTTCTTCAAAAACTATTGTGTTGAGAGGGAATTGTTTATTTGTCATTTCAGTAGTTGTCAGAGTATTCATTCAGTTTATTGCCAGTTTCTGTTTTCTAAAATGAATTACATGAATGCTGAGATGTGTGACATGCATTTCGTTTACGGTCTTGCCAATGGAAATTCGCGTGCTGCTAGACGTCTTTATGAAGAACGATACCCGAATCGTATCATCCCGCATCATTCAATATTTGCCCGCCTTCACCAACGTCTTAGGTGAACGGGAATTTAAAAACGGACGGACTGATAACGGGCATCCATCTACAGTGAGAACTCCACAAGTTGAAGAAATGGTACTAAATGAAATTGGAGCATCCTACTACAAGCACCAGAAAATTGCGTTTGCTTTAAACATTAGTCAGGCCACAGTTTTGGAGAATATTGAAAGATTCAACTGTTGTATCCATATCACATTCAACGGGTGCAGGCATTTTTGTCGGCAAATTTTCCGCAAAGAGTGGCTTTTTGTCAATGGATGCAACACAAAATCGTACAAAATCCTGACTATTTGGCTCAAATATTCTTCAACGACGGGCTACTTTCTCTAGAAACGCGATTATTAATTTTCATAATAATCACATATGGGCCGAAGAAAATCCGCACTAACTATTGAATGCCCGTCATCAACATCAATTCTCTGTCAATGTCTGGGCCGGAATTGTTGGAGATTACTTGATAGGTCCACATTTTTTACCGATGCGGTTAATTGGCGAGGTATACCGCAATTTTCTTGAAGAGTAGCTACCCCTACTGCTGGAAGAAGTTCCGTTGCAGTTAAGATTACAAATGTATTTTATGCATGACGGTGCTCCAGCGCATTTTAGTTTAGTTGCTCGCGAGTTTTTGGACAATACGTATCCAGATCGGTGAATAGGACGGGTAGGTCCACAACCGTGGCCTCCTCGGTCTCCAGACTTAAATTCTTTGGACTTTTCTCTGGGGTCACCTTAAATCATTAGTTTATACGACTCCCATTGAAAATGTCGATGAACTGAGAAATCGTATTATTCGCAGCTTTTCAAACAATTCGAATACCCGGATTTTAGAACGGACTCGCTAGTCAATACGAGGCGGGAGTAGAAGTTTCTATTGCAGTTGGGGGCGGTCATTTTCAACAGTTAGTATAAGTTAATTTATTATAATTTTGTTAATTTATAATAAAAACATTAATTATGTTAGCTTACTATTAAACATTGTACAACTTTAGAACTAAGCGATTTTGACATATTATGTTCTTATGAACTTTTTATGATCAAAATAACCCCAGGAATCAGCGCTTAAAGCTTATGCGACAAATTTTGGAGAATTCACCCTGTATAACTTCATTTTATGAAACAGGCAAATCAGATCTAAAATAATTTTAATTTCAAAAATTAATTAAAATCCGGTTGAACTATTTCTCCTGAATATTTTACCTGTAATTTAAATTTTATAAGCGTATATCATCGAGGTGGGGGATCGAGTTCAGCACCATTCAGTGAATTTGCAATAATTAAACCTTAATGTTATTTTATACATCTACATATATACAAGACACCTAAGTATCTCGCAAAAGTTTTTTTTACTTAAATTTAAGAAAACTACAGTTACCAGGAAGGCCGCGTTTAATTACTGAATCCCTGAAGTATGTCCATGATTTACTTACACTCCTAAATGCATACGCCGTTGGTAATTATTCATTAAAAATACATCTTGTCTCTGTTATCTACATTACGTATGTTCTCAGAACGTTATGTTATATGTCGCTTAATATTTTTTGTCCAAATTCGTCTGTGTTCCACCATTTGGTCAATCGATAAAGGCAATCATTTTTTTTTTTGCAAAATCAACTAGTAAAATCAAAATGTTATTAGCAACCGAACCCAATAATAACAGTAAACACAAGATCTCTATCTGTTGTTATAACGGTACTACCAGTAACTGATAGAAGCGAATAACAGTATTTGCGAACACGTTCAGCGAGTTCAACTGCGTATTCTTCGAATAGCATTGCGACAAGAAAAGTTCGAAAAAGGCTATTATGTATGTAATATACATCCCGTACTATGAATCGTTATAACAGGACTGGGATCTGATTGATGACATCTAACGAAGTCAATTGTAACATAACGTGATTTTTTTTCTCCCTGTGAAAAGATTAATTTACTTCTACAAGTCACAAGTATAGCCTAGGGAAATACCCCTGATCTACATCTATTTTGTACGCAGAAATTTGGGAAATTCAGTTTATCATGGATGACTCATTTTACGGTCTAAAATACTACATACATGATTTAAAGTACAGTGAAACCTCTTTTTATACGATAAATACAGTTGATTTAATTAGTTTTAATACCTAATAGTTACAATATTTTTAATTCCTTACTCACAATAAGTCTTATTTCAACTTTTTTTAAAGCTATTGTAAATAAAATGTATATATTGGGTAGGTAGCACAAAACTGCCGTTCTAATTATGAATCCTTTAATTTTTAATTTCACATACTACATGTTTCGGCCTAGGCCATCTTCAGGTATGTTAAATAATATATCTGTCGAAAAATTAATGAGAATTGTCAGATTTTACATTTAAACATTCTATTTCAATGAATTCAGTTTATTTAAATTGGAAAAAGTTTCATCACCAAATTTTGAACTGTTATTAGTTTCGAAGTTGAGAGAATATTGATAATATTGTAAATGTGTTGTGTTGGTATTTTAACCACTTCCACATAATGACTTTTATTACATGTTTATTACATGACATTTTCATTGTAAATAAACTTTATAACCCCAAAATGATACTGCAACATAAACAGAAATACATAATTCATTTAATATTGAAAAGATAATCAAAATTTCACATAAAACTACAGAAATTGTTGAAAATGTTGTCCGTTTACGTCTAAGCTCAAACTAACTCTTCTCCGTAATCCATTAAAAACTTTCGCCGTGAGTTGATAATCTCTTTACACTTTTCTGTTATGCTATTTCTAAGTCCTTCCAGATTATGTATTGGCGTTGAATAAATCGATTTTTTGGTGTATGACCATACGAAAACATCGCATACGTTTAGCTCGCAAGACTTAGTTAGATATGGGATTTCAGTGTTCCTGTTTTCGAAACCTTCTCTGAGATAGGTACTGAAGTGATTCTCTGGTTGTATGTGCTGTTCCACCATCTTGTTGGGAATACCCATTTTGTAATTCTTCATCATCCAGTTAATTTATGAAAGGATCGAGTATTTCACTGCAATATCGTGCAGCAGTAAGTGAACCTTCAAAAAAAAAGGATCCACTAATCTTCTTCGACATATTCCAACACAAATATCAACTTTTTGGGAATTTAATGGTTTTTCAAGAAAAATAGAAATAAGGATTTTCCGATAACCTCATATTCTGCGATTTTGTTTATTCAGAAGGATAATATCAAGCTTCATCTGATAAAAAAAAACTGTTGAGGATATCCTCATAATTTAGAACCATTGACAAAATTCCACTGATCTTGGATAATCCACCGTAAGAAGCTCATGAAAACATGGCAGCTTATATGCATGATAGTGTAAGTTTTTCTTCAGAATGAATTAGCATGTGCTACAACACAAATTTGTTTGTTGGACCGTTACTGGAATGGATGTTTTTGCATTTTCATCAATAGCCAAATGGCTTCGATATTTTCATACGTTTAGGCGGCTGCCCACTTCCAGTTTTTCGACCAACGCTACCAGTCTCACTGTTTTTCATAAAGAGCCTGTGTCAGCGAGGAAAATTCAATCTCAACTCAAAATTGCGGTTCTTTATCATCTGCTGTTATTTGCTGCATGCGCAAACGCGTGTAACTGCAAACAAGCAAGAAACAAACAAAATAACGATAAGTTGAATTAAAAGCGCGATAGAATTAATCCAAGGATAACATTTTATTAGTGTATGTTTTTGATTTAATTTAATTGAATTAACATTTTATTGGTCTCCATTACTCTCAATGACCGTCAAGATCAACGTCAGAATAATGACGGCAGTGGCGCCCTCTCTCTGATTTAACAGTGCTGTCAGAAGGCCAAACTCGTGCACGCGGATCCGTCAAAAATGACAAGTGTCGCTTCTTGTCTCATCTCTTCGCTGGTTCCCAACTGCTTCAAACTCATAAAAAGTACACCATTATTCTATTGAGTGTTCATTAAAAACTTCATCAAGTAGCGTACGATTTTTTTTTAAACTTGGGGTACCATCGGCTGCATAAAAAACTGATACAGTTAGTTTTAGGTTGATTAATTTGGCCTGTAACATGTCAAAAGTAATTAATTAAATTTAAATGTTATTTATATACAATATATGTCATATATTGTCAGATTAATATGCCACAATTAAACTAAATTAAAAAAAAAAGAGCTAACCAATTTCCATGTTACTTGACAAACAGACTACTTACACAGCAAAACATTCGGGTAAATGTACTTTGGTGTTGTATCAGTTTTCTATGTAGCCGATGATATATAGAACTTCTACTAATGTCACTCACATGCTGTCATTTTTTTAAATGAGAAACGTCAAAACTTTTTTCTTTGTCAAAACGGAATTATTCTGACAAACGTCAAGTGTATGACTTCACTATTTCTCTCTTCCTTAATTCTATCAAAAAAAATCGCTGCTAAGTTGACGTTTTTAAATGAACTCCCGTTAGTTCTTTATAACCTCAAACTTTAACCGTCTTCCTTTTATACTTTGTTATATGTTTAAACTTTATTTCATATCTTTACCTAGGTAATATTTTTTATTACATTTGACTCTTTTATTCCTAAACGTATTTTCAAGATTTTTTTATTTATACAGTGTGTTAAAAAAAGGTTG
The DNA here is from genome assembly GCA_004143645.1 of Protaetia brevitarsis. Taxonomy (NCBI): domain Eukaryota; kingdom Metazoa; phylum Arthropoda; class Insecta; order Coleoptera; family Scarabaeidae; genus Protaetia; species Protaetia brevitarsis. Next base: position 1,119,091 of record RXPK01000045.1, read on the forward strand.
TCGGATATTTTACCTAATTGTAGTACTGGTGGAAATAAACAAAAAAGTCTTAGTCAACATGGGTCCGCAATTCAACTGTTTTTGACATATAGTCGATTGCATATTGTTTTAGTAGGATAAAATTTTTTAAAGAAATTCTGATCGAAATGTAAATTAAACAAATATTTATTTAAAGTAAAACTAAAGAAATTGTTGTACATGTCCACCGTTCATTTCTAAGCACGCTTCACACCTTCTTATGAAAGATCGACGCAATCTTTCGAAAATTCCTGGAGTCCTCCGAATTTCCTCGCAACAATTTACGATTCGTTGCCTGAGTTCTTCCAAATTGTTTACATATCGTGCGTACACTACTTGTTTTAGATGCCCCCAAACATAGAAGTCTAGAGGTGTCAGGTCAGGGGACCTAGGAGGCTATGCAGTTGGTCCACCCCGTCCTATCCATCTCTCGTTGTAATCTTGATTTAAGAAATTTCTAACTACGATGGAAAAATGCGCAGGAGCTCCATCGTGCATAAACCACATATTTAATCTGTTAAAAGGTGGCACGTATTCCAACAAAACGAGTAATTCATTTCTTAAAAAATCCAAGTATACTTGCCCCGTTAAACGATTAGGGAGAAATACTGGACCAATTAAACAGTCTCCAAAAATAGCAAGCCAAACATTTAGCGAAAAACGGTTTTGGTGATGCAGTTCAACAACAGCATGGGGATTTTCATCTTCCCAGACGTGATTGTTATGAAAATTGAATATTCCGTGTTGTAAATCCAGCCTCGTCACTAAATAAAATCTGAGTCGTAAAATTAGGAGTTTCTGCCAGCTTTCGTAAAACGCAATGACAAAAAACCCTATGTGCATCATAATCGAGAGGAGCAAGAACTTGCACGCGTTGAATGTTGGTAGGGATAGAGCTGCTGTTCCCGCAGAATTCTCCAAATGGAGAGATGACTGACGTTCAGTTCTGCGCAAGTCTTCGGTGCTAATATTTGGGTTGTCTTCTACCCGTCTCAAAATATCTAATTCTACTGCGGGAGAAGAAACTGATCTTGGTCTACCAGAACCATCATTAACTTTTAAATGAACCAGTTTCGGACAGCCGGATATGAAGTCTTGAGAAAATCTTGTCACTCGGTAACAACCGATTTGGAAATTCTTCGGCATACATACGCCGTGCTTCAGTGGCATTACCATTCGCACGACCGTACATAACGTGCATATCGGCCATTTGTTCATTGTTACTTACGCATAATTTGAGAACAAAAAAAAATTGACGCAAATGATAAATAATCTGATGACAGATGTCTGACAGAACTAATTTTAAGTCACAATCAGTTGTTTGACAAAGGGAACTATTCTCAAAACCGAAAAATGTTTTTTTTTTTTATTTTAAAATATGCAGTCGACTATATGTCAAAAACAGTTGAATTGCGGACCCATGTTGACTAAGACTTTTTTGTTTATTACCACCAGTACTATATTGGGTAAAATATCCGACAACCTTTTTTTAACACACTGTATATTTATTGAATACAATATTTATATTTCCATATATATTTAGTACCAAATAAAACCGCAAATAAAAACTGAGGTTACTTTGCCCAAATATTGTACCTATGTACTGCACTTCGTAATTTTACTTGCAAGGACGACTAAATACTTTGTATGTTTAGAATTCGTAGAAGAAATGTATTCTAACCGATTAAAGAATATTTAAAACACAAATAGTCCACTACTTCTATGTTAAGTGAAGGGGAAAACATGCATTCTGCATGCAATTACAAAAAGTATGGATATTTACTTGAAAAAAAAATAGGTTAACATGTATGTATATTATGTAGATATAGATATATGGTTTATAAAAATCCTCACATAAATGGGGATCTGCGAATTTGAAATCCGCAATAAATCGTAAATTGTGGATAATTTTTGACCACACAGTACTACACAGCCATAATAAACAATTTAAAGCGAAAATTGACTTTTCGAGGCGTTATTTAATTTTTTTTTATTATAATGCGATATCTCTATGTATGTATTTGTGTTACCCGTATGTGCGTTTACGTGCTTGCGTAGAAATATGCCAGAACGCGGCATTTCCCCAAAGACAGGTTAGTTAAAAATCGTTGAGTCATCCCCGTCTTTGTTCCGGCCTTTACGACCGGAATTTCAGTGACTAACATTCCGAACTCCTCTTTTACGAAAGAACGCGCGTCGAACTTCGTGGAAACCATCGCGGCGAGCTCTTTCTCAGCGTTCAAATTTCACTGCGACCATCAACAACTTTATATCTGATATGACGAACTTAATTACGGGCACAGTGCATGAAAACGATTTATTATTATGCGGCGTTAAATGACTCTTCAATTCCAGTGTGTAACGTCGTTTAATCTCACCTGCATTATTCATTGTTATAACAGCTACACGTATATTACAAAGAGGGGAAAAAGAAAAGTTTAATTTAGCGTGTTTCCTAGTTAAGTATTGGAATGCAGGTTATTGTCAGGAATGCGGGAACTTAGTTGATATTGTAGATAATGTGGATTGTGGATCATAAAATGAATGCTTAATAAAAAAAAACATGAACTATAATAACAGAATTTACGAAAATTATGTGAGAAGAAACATGATTGTATTAAACGATATTGCCACACTTCACAGTGCAATAAAACTTATTACAAGGAAAATTCCTTCGCTTAAACTTCATATGATAACGTTTATATATTTATATATATTCGTTTATTCAGTACTGTATATTTACATACATGTACAATGCACTATTTCGAAGAAATCAGCATACAGACAAATACAGTGCAAATTCCTAAAGCTCTATTGTATCTGATATCTGTCTTTTCTGGAATGATAAACGCGACATGTTTTTTTCTGTCATATATGCCAACTCAACTTTTTTAGAGAGATAAATAAAATCCACACAAAAAACCATAAAATGAGAGAATTGAAATTGTACTTGTTGACAAAGCAGGTAGAGAAGTGGGTGTTTGCTTCCTACTTCTGTAGCAACACTCGGTGAACATGAGGCTAATAAAAAATTTTCCAGTTTATTTCTATATTCTCTATTCTAGGGCATTACAGCGGCTCTCAATTTTAAGAAAGTTTAAATTAAAATTAAACAAAAACCTTCTTCCTTAAAATTAATAATTGGGTATGTTGTTACTTACACTTACCTGTTTTTTTTTATTATTATTTTCAATGTTCCTTTAGACTTTCAAATATCTATAAACACAATATTTCGTACATAAAAATTTCTGGTATGGATTTTTTGTAAATTACCGGTAAGTTTACCGAACGTTTTTTGGTCAATTTACCGGTTAACCGGTATACAATCCGTACTACAAAACAATACTCTTGTAGATAGAATTCCAAAGTATAATATTTGTGCATAATAACAACAAATTTGTTGAGCTTATTAAATACCGGAAATACGAATGTTATTTAAAAAAAAAAGTTCTTTAAAAAGGAAGTTTGGATGGCATAAGAGCAAATTGAAAACTCCAAATAACGAATTTTAAACATATAACAAAATAAAAACCCAAATATATATTTTTTTTCTTATAAAATTTATTTTACTAAATATAACCCTTTTGATGTAACATATATAAACTGTAGAATAATAAATATTTATTATCATTCCCATACGTATTGTAACAAGTGGCAGTACTTATTGTCACTTTTGTGTGTCCGTACACCAAATTATCAAACTAATTTCGAACTGCAGTGCTTTTTAGAACCATGCGCACTGCAGAAAGGAGTTTCCAATTAAAAGCTGATTTGCGCAGTGAATAAAGCTAATATTTAATTTCTAAAAAAAGTTTCATTTAGTTTGTATTGCAGTGAGCACTGAAATTAAGTATAATATTTCAAATGGTATCTGATATTTTTGGTAAAAAAAAAACATACAAAAATGAGAAAGCCGTATTATCTACAACTTTTTTGACCAGCTATTTGAATTATGTATTGTCATCCTTCTTTTGTAAATGATTTTTTGTAGATTTTCTAATTTTTAAACACTCATAATATTTGTACGAAAATGATCAGGAATGCCTAGAGTTTAGAGAATGTTTTAAATCAACAAAAAAAAAAATTACTTTTTTAGATCGTTTCTTGTCAAATAAATCTATTTCTAAACCTTTATTTGAGTACTCAAACATGATCCAACTTCTATTAAAAATACACGATTCATGGAAATAACTTCTATAGAGACCTTGAAAGTATTTGTTTTATTTTTGTAATTGTTATTCGAAAATATGTAAAATTGTCAACCTTATTCATTGTTTGATATTTCGTATCGCCTTTCATCTTTTATTTTGTTTCTCGTTTTCTTTTTTTACTATTTACACTTAGACCAAATCTGATGAAAATATGTATAAATGTTATAGATACTAAAAACTTTGTATTTGTTTTTATTTGTAATTCGCAACGCAAATGAACTCACGTGGCATCGATTATTACTAGAGATCTTTGACCACCTACTTGAAGATTTGAAGACAACTGCCCATTGTTTCGATTTCTCATTGAAGACAAGTATCTCTTTGTAATTACTATTCATTCCCTTACATTCGCAGATTAGCCGACATCCGCTTCCGCAATATGTTAAATACTTTTCGCCCGACAATTTTTGTACCAACTTTATTTTACTGATGGAAGATTAAGTACTTAATTTTAATTTATGTTAATATCTCGGAATTGAAGTGAATTACGCATTAGGTGAATTTTAATCTGGAAATGTGGTAAATTAATTTTACCTTCAACGTCTTATTCTAACACACACCTGATACTAATGGAGTTACAAATTTGATAATTTTTTTTTGTTAAAATGCCCCGTAACTTTTGGACAGTACCGTAATTAAAATTGCTTGCGGTTACAAAAGTTTCTATAGGCAGCTACTATGTAATTAATGTAAGTGCATTTTCTAACTTCGTAAATTGTTGTCATGTTACAAGGTTGTCGTGGTATTCATGAAAAGCTTTCGATTTGATTAAATTAATTGAAGGTAAAATGTAATATGTTTCATAACATACATATTTTGCGAGCTGCTAAACTAATTCTGCAATATTTATTGGGGATATGTATTGACAAGTCCCGATACTGATAGAATTAACAGTCGGTTTGTTAGCAAGTTGTTTCAATATTTGTAGATATAATATAATACAAATAGAGACCAAACGAATTCCGTTATTATTGATGTAAAAAATTATATTGCTTATTTTTGCACCTTACAAAAAATTATTCTCCATGAGTTATTAATGAAATAATTTATATTTGAGTACACTTTGCGTATAAAAGGAAACATAATTGGGTTTTCCGTCTACTACACAAAAAAAATAGTGCTCTTCCAGGACATGTAAAGTATGTAAAATGTGAAGTGCTTTTACAGTATCTGCTTGATGTGCGTAAACGCGTTGCCCCTTTGAAGTAGCAGGTATGAGACGAAGTTCGTCGACACTTAATTGGATTTGCAGTGAATCCATTCCGCTTTGCTCTAGTCGCCCGGAAATTGAATTTTGGCAGAACCAGGATATGCACATGCATGCACAGGTTATAGAAAATCTTAACGTCCAAGTAATTTCATTTATCTAAATAAGAAAATGTGTAGCCATATTGATAAATCAGTTGGCTCTCTAACGTGTACCATTAAATATTTTAATAAACTTCTAATAGTATACGTAAAAAGCATGAAAGAACAACTGTAAAAGCACATATAAACATATGAGAGGCTGGCAAATTTTATTAAGGTCATATCTTTATGGTTTTGTTGAATTGTTTTGACCGAACTACAAGTTTAATAAATTACTTGGTTTGAATCCTTGGCCGAATTCATGATTGTTTTTTAAAAGTTAGTCTGATGATAGGTCCCAGACCGCAAAAGGTATATCCTTGTAAAAGGTGATTAATTAAGGATGGCAAAACTAAATCAGCTAGTCAGTTCGGTTTCGTTGAATCCTAATCAACTCTTAGTGCGTTGTCTCAGACTTTGGGCATAATATATGAACTTTTGGAGGCCGGTAATCGGATTGGGCGACTATTTTTTTTTTTTTTGCTTTGACACAAACCTTCGATAGTGTGAATCACGATCTGATACTACACAAGTTGTCACTTTATGGTTTGAAGGGACGTCAGTGGATTGCATCATATTTGAGTGGCTGTACACAGCTTGTCACGATTTACGCGGCTGATCGTGATTATTGCTCTATTTTCCCGCGTGTTGCAGGGCGTGCCCCAGGGATCTGTTTTGGGACCGCTTTTGTTCATAATATTTGTTAACGACTCGAACAACTTTTTTCCTGGTAGAATTCTTTGTCAGTTTGCTGATGACACCACTGTGGTGCTTTATGGTGTCGATGATGCTGCTGTTTTTTTGGGTGACAGTGCGTTTGCCGATACTATGTCTTTGTAGTGCAGTCGCAATGGCCTAGGTCTTAATATAACTAAAACATCTTTTGTAAATTTTATCACCACCAAATGTGTTGTGGATGTTTCACCTCTTGTTCGTCTCCAGGGTGTGATGGTGTCCGTGGTACCGAATTCCAAATTTTTTGGCTGCCAAGTCGATGACCTGCTCTCGCGGGATCACCATGTTTCTGAACTATGTTCTTTAAACTACGCTTTACTAAAACTTAGAGACTGTGCTAGCATCGATGCGCTGTTAATGTTTTATTATGCACATATTGCATCTCGTTTGAGTTACGGCGTTGTATTCTGGGGCCAGTCCTCCACTTTTCATCGTTGTTTTGTTATGCAAAAACGTCCATTAAAGACAATGCTTTCTATGCGAAGGACGGATTCTTGTCAACCTGTTTTTAGGAAATATGGCATTTTGACTCTTCCATCCTTATTTCTATACGAATGTGCTATGTTTGCTAAAAAGCACAGTAAGTACTTGACACTGACTATAACAGTGACTTTAATAAGTCCTATGATACCCGAGATAAACATAATTATTCTGTACCAGCTCGTAAGTCTTGTCGTTATGAAAAAAAAAGAAACCCAAGTAGGTTTGTTCGAAAGTTTTTAACAAATTACCCCTAGATATACGCATATTAAATATGACTAGATAAAAAAAAAGCGACAGGAGCATTGAGCATTGTTTTTATAAAATTTCAAACTTTCTAAACTGAATATATGTGGCTAGTGGTTGCATAATATTTTAATTTTGTTCACATGAATTCGGCCCCTTATATCTACCCGCCTTTCTAAGTCGCCCGGTTCTAATCTAATTCCCGTTGCCATAATTAAACCCTCCAACCCTATTTTATTCACACCCCAATTCAAAATTTGAGTTCCCTCAAACGTAAATCTACTGCTAAAATACCCGAAATTACGCACGCCGCGTATGCTGAAATAGATGAATACGCGTTCGCGGCCCTAACCGTTAACAATCTTTGTGCCCCGATTATTATTTTTTTGTTTCTTTAATTTTACACGCGTCTGCCCATATCGTCCCCGCGTACAACATTGCCGGTTCTATAGCACCCCTGTAAATAGTATCCGCCGCGCTACCGTTTAAACTCCACATGACCCTAGCCGGTGCTCTAATTTTATTACTCATTTTACTACCTTTCGCGGTAATACAGATACTGAATATGCGCTTTAAAATTTAATTTATCATCTTAAATACCCCCAAGGTATTTAACAAATTCTTTGCAATAAATTCTACCCTCCCCTAATTTAAATGTAGGCTTTCTTTACCTTGGTTTGTCAAAAAATACCACCTCTGATTTGTTCGCATTAAAATACACACACTGTAGACAACACAACAGACAGCAAGCGGTTATAATATATGTAATTTGTAATCAACCCTATTATTAACGGTATAGTCTTCTCCCATCACGGCTGCTGCTCTTGTTCGAACAAATTTATTGGGGTCCTTGTTAATCAGAAGTTGTCACATGGTCGCACATAGGGGTTCTTGTCTTTAGGCATAACGGTTGGTTATTAGTTGATCTTTATTGGAAACAAGATCATTTAAAAGTTATATTTTAAATTAAACACAAAGGACACTTCAGCCAAAAAAAAATATTTCACATTTTCAGTGGCCATAAACAACTTTATTGTGCAAGAAACGGAAAACGGAAGATATTTTTTTTGTGACAAAATATTACAAGAATTAAAATTTACTTAACAATATTTTTACCATTCCCTCTTGGTTGGTCCTTGTTCATTTATTATTTGTCAATAAAACATATTATCAAAAACAACTTGTTTTTACACTATGCTAATCAACATCTCATTATTAATCAATTTAAATGGACGTTATAACATTGTTAATTAAAATATATATATGAAGATTATTCCATTGAAGTTGTGCTGTATTTCATCTTAGACATACCACATGTCTAGCATAAATGCCGCCGAAAATGTATACAATTTTTTCATAATTTATATCTGTAGCCATATGTAAGCCTAGACATTTGACACCACAACCAAATTAGACTTTATACATAACGTGATTTCCTTCTGCATTTTTATTTGCCGAAACTAAACTTTCCCATGTAGGAATGAAGAACACCCCAGTATTAACTGTATTCATGTAGAAATTATGTGTACATAAATATAATGGTATAGATACATAAACAATACATAATTTACTCTGTCGGAAATCAATTATATGAAACACATGTAGAATATAAATTAATGTTTATCTAATACTTCCTTTCTTATTCGTTCATCCTTGCCTAATAAAAATATCTCAGTTCAAGCACACATTTCGTGTACGTAGAATAAACATACTTATTTTCTATACTACATAGAATTACTAGCTGCCCAGTGAACCAAATTCAAATTTCCCGCAATTATTTTTAGTAACTTCAATATTAAAGCATGAAATTACCTATGATTTTGTATTAGATTAATACTTATTTGAATGCCTTTAAGTTGAAGTTACTGAATATAATAAAATTTGAATTTGGTTTACTGGGTGCTTGACAAAACAACATAACCTCACCTGTCAATAACTTCATCTAAACTCATGCATTTGCCAACCAAATTTCAAAGATAGAATATTTCATGGGTTCCTATGTACAGTTGACGAAAATAAAAAATAGGACAACTTTTATAACGCATTTTGACTAAAATTAAGCGTCTTAAATGCGACTTTCATTTTTATGGTATGTCTGTCAGTTTGACATATAAATTCATATATTTGTCATAAAGTTGAAATGCCGCAGCTAAGTCTTTTATCGAAAGCAAGGATAATTAGCAAAGCAGAAAATGGTTGGTCTATAAGAAGAATTGCAGAATTGTATAATATTAATCGTAATACGGTGCATAAAATTCTCAAGAAATGGAGAAACGAACAAACTCTTAATAGACAGCCCGGTTCGGGAAGACCTAAAAATTCTACACCCTTGCAAGATGGTGCTTTGGTAATGCACTTGAGGGAAAATCCTTTCGATAGCGTAGTTGATGCAGTTGCAGCTAGTAATTACCCTGGGTCTTTACGCACAGCTCAGAGTCGTGTAAGAAAATCGGAGTTGCGTTGTCGTTATGCTGCTCGCAAGCTAATTCTCAAACAAGAACATAAGGAAGCACGTCTAGGTTTGCTTTGGAATTTTTGTTTGTATATAGATTTTTGGAGAAATGTCATTTTTACTGATGAGAAAAATTTCAATCAATGAATTGTGGCCGAGTTAGAGTGTATCGTCCCACAAACACACGCTTTGAAGAAAAATACATTAGTAATAATGATAAAAGTGGACGATTTTCGGTAAATATGTGGGCGTGGATATCTATACACGGACCAGGTAGATTTAACGCCAATTCTTACATACAGATACTTGAAAATGTGATGCTACCTTCCGTCGCCCATTTCTTTCCGCAACAGGATTACATATATCAGCAAGACAATTGTCCAATCCACAAAGCCAATAATGTCACCAACTGGTTTACAAAAAATAATATAAATGTTCTAGACTGGCCAAGTCGAAGTCCAGACTTAAATATAATAGAAAATGTTTGGGGGTTTTTAGTAAAAGTCATTGAAAAGCGCAATGTTAGACCCAGAAATTCAGAAGAATTATTAAATGTGCTAAATGATGCATGGAAAGTATCTCTGAAGAGTACTGTATCAATTTATACAATTCATTGCCTAGAAGATTTAACGAACTTATTACGCAAAACGGCGCCATTATTAAATATTAATTTTTAAATGTTTCTATTATTTGGTTGTATTGTTGAAACTTTAATTTAATTTAAAGATGTTTTACAGATGTTCTTTTTTGGAAAAATAAATGAACTACTCTATTCTTTTTGTCAATCTTTCGGAAACTTTTCGTAAACTAATATTTCCTCGTGAATTTGCACGCAGTGTATTTACCTGTTATCCTGTCCTAAATCAAATTGACATAAGTTACAATTACATTAGAGTAATAAAGTTGTCCTATTTTTTATTTTCGTCAACTGTACTTCCAGAAAGATTTGTACTATTTTATACACGTGTATTATTTTGTACTTGTTGGCATAACCTGCAATAATCGATCGAACTAAATGTCAAATTTAAATTGTCAAACAATGTAATACTTTTATCGTTTCCGTTATATTTATGCACATTAGCGATATATGCGTCTTCCTATCGAGATGTTTCTGTTCGAATTGCTTTAAACCCAAGAAGAAACGGAAGAAGACCATGAAGGAAATGCTGTGCGCCCAACGCAGACCCCAAATATTATTCGCGGAATCAGACGGTTGCTTTACAGACAGAGCCGCCGAGACCCAACTACATAATAACGCAAAGGACTTACTTTACTACGAATAAAAACTATGGAACAGATACTGGAACAATGAAAAGTCACCGTTACGAATCTCAGTTATATATGTATGGATGTTGACGTTTAAATTTCACGAGGATGCAGCTTTTCTTCTGCGTAAAAATAGCTTGGGGATAAGATAGTTTTTATGAAAAGGTTTCCAGTGAATAAGTACCTATAAAGTTGCAAAATGATATGTACCACCACATTCATTTCGGACGGGAATTAAATGATTTTTTTAAGCATTTTTGTACGTTTTGGTAATTGCCCTTGTTAGTGGTAACTCTATTTACAAGTATACTGCACGAGTCACATCAACTACGAACAGAAGCGTGCGCTTCATGCATATAACAACGTATCTAGCTGTTTGGAGTTTGAATGGCTCCTGGGGTATACATTCAACACTAATTGTTGTGTACTCAGTAATACATCCTTTGTGTTGGATATCTGCGGTGAATTTACATTCTTGTGCTTTGTAGACAAAATATATTTGAATGAGACAGCATGACATGCAATTGATGTTACAATGGTAATTCATGAATGCAACACAAAAATTTAAGATAGAATCTTTATAAGTGAATGGTATATCAGAAATTATTGTATATTCAAGATATTACAAAAAACATATTCTTAAGGCCTTTTTCGCTCTTCTATCTAATGATATACTGGACATTTTTATAATGAAGTTCTTCTAATCATCATCAACTTTCTTATTTCTTATGGGCACTGGGCACCATATTGGGTTTGACACCGCAAACAGTTTTTTTCTGATTTCAACAATATATGTATAACCAGATATTATACCAGTATACATATGGTTCAAAGAAATGTTCCACTGGCGTACTATAGACGGCACCACAAGTATTCTCTTATGGAAATATATACCACTACAAATGCACAACAAAAGAAAATGCTGGTGGTGTCATCTATAGTGCGCCAGTGGAACATTTCTTTGACCATATGTAAACTGGTATAATATTTGGTATAACGTATTGAGAAAAGTTTTTGCCAGGTATATCATTGGCTTACAGACTTCAACGAATGGTCATTTAGATTAGCAGACTAGGTATTTTGACCCATGCAGTAGCGTATTAAAATGACCAACTTTTTCGCATTTAATTGACGACACTGTGGTCTGTTTCTAAACTAAGAGGAGCAAATGAAAAAGCTACATTTACACTGCAAATGTTACCAGATAAATCAATAGATCATTCTGGTGGTAAATTTGAAATATTTTCAAGCCTGTAAATAACACAGAACATTTCGATAACTATATTAGAGGTAAGTGGAAATGCTCATTAATTATAGTTTAATGGTTAGAATGTTTGATTTACTTATGTATATTATAAATATTGAAGCATGAGTCATATGAAAATAAAAATTGAAGTTATGAAATAAATTTTGTTCTATTGTTGAATATTCAAATAGTTCAATAAAAGAGCTTCATTAGTTATACAGAACGCCAAAAAAAAAAAAGAGAGGATTGCACCAATAATTCAGGAATAAGAAAGAAAACAACTACTTGATGACTAAAAAAGAATATATAACAATAGAACTAGAATTCTGCATCTAGAAATAAACCTAAAGAAATGTGGAATATAATAAATGTGCATGTATCCTCATAAAAAATAATTCAGATTTTATTTCAATTAACGAGGAAAATAATGAGATTTGAACGCACACAAGTTGAATCACTTTACGTACATTCACAGAGTTCAGGAAATAAAGCAGTCAACATATGTAACAAATAATGCTCATTACAGCATATTTTATGCCCACGATATTAGATAATTCTTTCGGTTTGGATGTAGTACCAATGGTTTAATGCAAAAATCAAGCACCTATAGCTCAAGCATTAGAAAATATTGCAAATCTCTGTTATCATCAGAGAGGGTATCTTTTCGAATAACGTAAAATACGCAAAGATATTGCTAGTATATGAAAAAGGTAATGTAAATAATATGAAGCATATAGGCCTGTTTCGCTTTTGACGTCGTTTTCAAAAGTATTCGAAAAGGTGATTTACAAAAGATTGTATGCACGACTTTTTTATTTCTAACAATTACTTACTAAGTGACCCATAGTATGATCTTTTACTGGGTCGGTCTCCTAGTGCACCAAATGCAGAAAATACTCTCATCACTAGTCACAATAACAATAAAATAAGGGAATATACTTCGGCCGTTGGATTCGTGGCGTTTGCTTAGAACTAATTAAGGTTATACTTGACAAATAGAACGCACTGTTCCGTATGCCGGCAAAAGATACCTAACACCAAAACATAACTTATACTCAGCTGACTCATCGTTACTACAGGAAATACTTCAAGGCTCTATCCTAGGACCTTTCTTATTTATTGTCTATGTTAACTACTTGAATAATTATTTAAATATATACGGTGGTTTATACCACTATGCACATGGTACAACTATAATTGTCATTTCCACTCGGAAATAAAAAAGAGATGCATATTTATTATGTGATCAAGTCGCGGCATGGTGTAACATGAATAACTTAAAATTAAAGCTGAAAAAACAAAACTATTGATCTTTACAATAAACGAAACGAGGAAATTATTACTGTGCAAAGTGCTAACCATATCGCAGCATTAAATAAAACATTTTTTGGGGGATTACACTTGACAACCGGTTGAGATGGAAGCAGGTACCACGTTGACTACGTCTGCAACATTACTATGGGGTACTATTATGGTATATGTAGCATTATAAATGCTGTGAATACATACACTCTTTAAGGACTGTGTTTTGGGCATATACAGTCCAGATTGTCATGTGGGTTATTTTTCTGGGGCTCCTCTAGCAATTTTATAATATAAAAGAAATTAATTAGATGCATACTTAATTTTATGCTTTAATTTTGTAAAATTTGTTGGGGTTTTTGTTCATAATTAACTAATTAGTCGCTACATAGAGATATATCTCTACAGATTTCTACTAATCGCAAAAGTATACATTGCTCTTGACTTGCGTACCCTCTCGTAAAGTCATTAAAAGTTTTTGTTATCGCTTATCGTGGTATCGTCGTGAGAGAAGAGTACCCTACTGCACCGCGCAGGAAAATTGCTCCTCTTATTATAATACGGTACTTGACGCGTCCATGATCGTGCCAGCACAAATATTAAACAGTGAATTAACTAACTGCAGCAGGGATGCCAAGGATGATGATGCTCTTTTCAGCCCCACGACACTCAACCGTTATTATTTGTCCAAGAACACATTTTTAAACTCACTTCGAAGCGTTTTCCTTAACTATAGACATAGACGTACACTGGTTCGATCCTGGTGGCGGTCAACCCTTACAAGGCCATTGACATCTACTCTCAGGTAAGTTAATTGACACACTTATCAGTTTGCTGGCACCCGACTATATGTCTTTTGTAGTCCGGCCGCGTCTGCGGTTTCCTCGTATTGTTCCTTGTCGCGCGGGCGTCATTCTGTCGTTTCGGTCGAAATGCAATTGTTTTTCCAAATACAGTGTAATGTAATATGTATGTGTGCGTCAGTTTTGATTTTCATCCACGTTATTGTTTGTTACGAGCTTCAATTTGGTAAAAGGATTAATCAACGTTGTGAGCTTTAAAACTAGAATAAAATGTAAAAAAGTCACGTAAATTGTTATTATCTCTTGACATTCATACAGTTATGTTAACTGTATGAATGTCAAGAGAGTTATTGTACACATGTTGTGTACAATAACAAAACAGTATTATCAAAGCGCGGTAGAATAGGGAGACTTTTCAGCAAAACCTTTGATCTCGTTGTCTATTATTTTTCGGTAAATATTAACTCTAAATTGAATTTTCGTTTGTATTAAACAACTTTAAAGTTAGAATTAAATAAGAATACATCTTGATCAACTGAAACTGTCCGAAGTTGGTATCAAAAAGCTCCCTAGATTGATAACCTTATAGTTCATATTTACACTTGTGGATTGGCTACATCTCGCTGTGACATTTACCGTCGCGCCGTCAGTGTTGCCAGATCTACTGATTTTTCAATAGATCTACCGACTTCAACTATGATCTACTGAAATGGGTTATGAATCTACTAAAAAAAATCTGTACTCTTTACACCATGTACTCAATGATAAAATATCTTACACTGTTGAAAATTTTAACACTTTTTTGACTAATTTAATAGTCAGGAGAGGTCCACACTCTTTTCGTGTTATTTTGTCGAGAACTATAGAAGTTTAAATTTGACGAGCAAAGATAGTCAAGTATTGTCTATTGCTAAGGGGTTATTTTGTCCAACTGACACGTGGATTATAAAATACTTCTAGTCACATTTTATTTGATCTAGACTAGACAAATTTACTAGCTGTTTAACTAAATGAATGCGATCTATTGGGTGTTTTAACACCATTTTCTAAACACAACGTCTTTTTAATATGCAACTCCTATTTCTTAGTGCTATAATATTCTCTCTTTAAGACGTTTCCTCAATTATAAATAAGGAAAACCACTCATTCACAAGTTTTGGTTTCAACTAAACGTACCAATTTTAAAATGATTTTTTGAGAACTATTATAAAATTAAGTGAATGTTTATGCTATTTGATTCAAGTCTAAACTAATTGCGTAAATAGATGTTCCCAATACATTTTTAAGATGTTGAAATTTTTTATGCCCACTGGAATTAACGTTTAATATCACGAGGTTACACTTTGCAAGTCAGTCACATTTGGTGGTTTGTTTGGATATGTTAACACGGAGAATCAAACACGAAAACAGATACACGTGCAATGCAGGTGGTGCGTATAATGCAATACTGTATTAGAATAGGTGGGGTTTCTATATTTCTATCCGAGGGAAAAATTCTGATTGGTTGACGTTTCTGAATGTCTAGAAAAATAGTCAATCCTCATATCTAAACAAAGAATTCACACGAAATTCTAGTCATTTCTGTTCTATTAAATACGCGTAGTCAACTCGTCTGGCAAAGTTTGGAAAAATCAACACTAAAATATTTGACTAGCGCAAAATTAACGCCAACACCGTAATATTTTCAACGGTGTATTAAACCTATTTGGTTTTTGGTTTTTTACCGCGGCTTTAAATTTTGACGTTTCTTTTTAATTGTTTTTTTTTGTTTGTTTGGGTTTCTTTTTGGCGGGAAATTCAAATTATCTGTATTACGTAATATGCAAGTTTATTAGAGAATACTAGAGTATTTTTTTATGAAGGATGGGGGAATGAATTATTTGAAAGCAGAATATTTCCTTCCAAATAAATGAGGGCGAAATAATCATATAGCGGCATTACCAGCAGTGTTGCCAATTTACAGAAGACATATTTCACTAGATTGGGATTATAATTCCACTAGAAAATCACTAGAATTGAGAAAGGAATTATTTTATAAAGTATTTTAAGAAAAACAAAAAAAATTATTTTGTATATTTATGTAATTAATAGTTTTTTACTATAAATCCCCTTTTATTTTATTTTTTATTATAATTTTTACAAATTTTATACAACACTTATTAGGTAGTCGTCAAATATTAATAATTTACAACAATATACAACTATAACCGTGTTTTATAAAATCATAATGTATATCCTATTTATTTTATTATTTTATTTTGTACTTTTATTTATTTATTTACATATATATGTATATATGCAATCAAAGTATAGGAAAACCAAGTAGCGTCACTCACGTTTTTACAAGTAGGTTTTTAGGGAAAATTTTTGGTGACCTCCTACCATTTTGTTTTGCACATTCTGCCCGAAATTTTAAAAATGTAAATGTATGTTAGGATTAAAATTATTCCCATATAAACGAAAATGCACATTCGAGAATAAAGCAATAAAGATAAATTACAAAAGACTTATCTAGATTCCATATCATAGAATGGAAATGGTAGACTTACATAAGATACATTTATACGGTACAAAATAAAATGGCGACTGAAATTTATCTTGGCGAGAGTGACGCTACTTGGTTTTCCTATACTTTGATGTAACTTAGTCTTCGTGTTCAATGAATTCACTAGGTTTATTACTAAAAATAAAAAAAATCCACTAAACGTTTCACTAGTCACTAGAATATGATTTGTGTACACCAGACGTGCTTTCAATACACCAGATCTAGTGGAAAATTCACCAAGTTGGCAACACTGCTACTTACTTATACTATGCCTTGGTTTCGCGCATTTTTGGAGCGAGTTCTCCCCACTCTATTTCTATGATATAAACACAGACATGTTTGTATCGTTGAGTGTAGGAATCGTGAATATTTCTGTGCTTGTGCGCGTGTTTCACAGTCTGATGTTAGTGACGTTAGCGTACAAATTCTAATGTGATAAAACCACACTGTTTGCTTCACCATCTATGTAATGATAGCCAAGCTAAAATTATTTTTTCTGGCTGATTTCTATAAACCATACAGCAGGATGATAGGCCAGCTTTGTTATTCAAGTTGTTTATAAAAATAAGAATTGTCCAAGCTAGATAAATGACGCAGCATTACGCCGTGGTCGCTCTGCGTAATCATGGTAAAAGTTTGGCGTGTGTTCTCTAGAGGGCGCACATCTAAATTCTTGTTTTTTAGTAGCCGATCAAGGATAAAGCTTGAGACAAAAGTAGACAAAAACTGAAGTCTGAATTTTATATCTAATATTTATCACTCATTGCATTTGTTGGTATAGTGATTTCTGGTGAATCCTACAATGAGGTATGAGCCCCCACCATGGTGGCATTTTTCTTTTCAGGTGTTTTTTTTTATTTCTTCCCTACAGTAGGTTATATTCAATTGTAAATAAAAAATATTTATATATTCATTATGAAAATATCAGATGTCTGTGATTTGTGTCTTTTGTTAAAACTTAACAGAAAGGTGTGAATGGTAAAACCGAAATACGTGTATATCAATGGAATTGGTTCACTTTAGTACTCTATTTGTATTTGTAAACCGGTCTTTTTTCACTCGGCAATAAGTGCCCTCGCCGTTATCCAATAAGGGAATTGAATGGAGATTGTACGAGAAACGTGCGTATTCATAGGCGATCCTCTGAAAATACCCATTTACACAGACGTGGTGGAGGGGTCAAATAACTGCGTGTGTACAATATATCACGTTTTATGTTAGGGAAATTTCCTGGCTGAAATTGTGCGATTCTATAGAAGCGCCGAACGTGTATTTTGTTCCCAAATTCGCAGTTAAATAACTCGTTCTTGTTTGGCGACAAATGACAGGTACTCGTTATAAAATTGCCACTTGATAATGACAAAAATGAGCATTTTTTCGAAATACGTATCATCGTGTTGATATTCATTTTTAAAATATGACTCGCGTTTTATTTTTTACGGAAAAAAATATATCAATCACTTGTAGGTGTAAGATAATGGAATGTATCTCAAAATTGTTGTTTTAAAGTGTATTTTGTAGGTATTCAATTTGATAATCTTTATAGTTAATATTGTCCAGAAATAAATAAGTTTCTATTATTTTGCATTTTAGTGCATGAAGACTGAAACCAAATTTTGTTTAAATTAACTATTTGGGAAACTGTATTAGATCACTTTTATGTTATTAGCTGTTTTACTGTTGCATTTTGGACGATTTTTTTTATGAATTGCAGATAATATTTTTTAGAATGGTTTATTAAATCCCCTAAAGTTACAGATTCTCTTTTGTTTTTTTCTATCTGTTTTCATTTTCAATAACCATATGCTTTCACTGTGTCACTGAAACATTATGGTGCGAACAAATGTTTTGCAGATGCAAGTAACAATTCAATTGAATTATGTATATTACCAAGCGCTCAAAAACATAAAAGCTTAAAATACAGACTTATTAGAAGTGGTAAATTTGGGATTTATTTTATCATATAAATAATCCGTTCTACAAGTAGTTAAAGTCACTAGATATATAAAGTACCGCAATTGGCCGCCATATTGTGTGCAGCTTAGGCGCCAAATTTAAATTTAATGATTGTAGTTTATACGCCCTGTCAATTTTTCTATTGACGGTAATCACGATGCTGCCATGATGTAATGAAAATTTGACTGCGCGTTTTTTCTACTGCTTCAACTCTACTTTTTTTTCTCCTGGCCCCATAACCAGATGGAAATATGTGAAGAGTATAATAAAAGATTGAAAATGCGAGGCACAAGGACCAAGCTATGTGTTGTAAACTGTCAATACAATTAGTTAAACAACAGTGTTACTATGATACATAAAGTATATACAGTAGTAACTTTAACCAAACATTATTTCTAACTCCAACAGTTTACAGCACTGACAACTAGAATGGGCTAAATATAGTGACTTTTGTAACCAACCGCCTATAGCTGAATCAATTGGATCCCAATTCCCCCATATTGTGTCCAAAGAAGGTTCTTTTCTCTCTAAAGGCCGTTTTACACCTAGCTATTTATTGCGCAATTTATTGGCCAATTTAACACGTATTTAATCCGTGTTCACACGTAAAATTTTAAATTGGCCAATAAATTGCGCAATAAATAGCTAAGTGTAAAACGGCCTTAACACATTGGCGCAATGAATTGCGATACTTTATACAGGGTGTATCAGGTATAGAGGTAAATATAATAATATTTAGCAGCTGTAATCATACAATCAAAAAGTCTTAATGCACAGGGAATCTATCTGTAAGCATTAACGAGAAAAAAAATATTTTATAAATGCCGTGGGCTAGAGCCGCACCTGTGCCTAACCTAAATGCTGTCCCGAGTATACCCCCACATACCACTATCATTCAGCCATTACCGCTGTTAGTTTTGTGTAGATCGCCGCTTGGAGTGCAAGCCACTTCGAACATTTTATTTAAATTTTTCCCGTCTCGAAAAAACGATCCTTTTCACGACCATCATGATTTCATATAAAGAAAATCGAAGCTTGATGCATTGGCAAACGCGCGAGAATTTATAGATTCATTTTCGCGCGATATCATGGTAAAAAGGCGTGTTTGCAAATTTTCTGTATCTACATTTATTTCTGTGTAATTCGATTCAATTCATTTTGCGTTATATGATTAAATAAATCCAAAAGAAATAACTCAGATTCATGTGGTACCGTTTATTAATAACTAACTCTCGATTCGACAAAGCAAAAGAATAATATTTACGTTTTTTGTAACTACTGAAGTCGCATATCCGGTGAAACTCGAACGTCTTATCAGGATATTAAAAATAATACTTTGTAGACTTACGTATAATGCTCTTAACAAAACAGGAATGTTTATTTTATAAAAAGAACAAATTTAAAATGCCTCAGTTTTGCTATTTTTACAAGAGCCTTTATTTATTCAGAATGACGTTAAATGAACTTACGGCATACCATTAAGAATTAATACTAAATGAGTGCAATGTATTTATACATAATACCACGTTTAGCGGGTGCTTAACATGACGTTTCCTTGCATCAAGCCCGGACTAAAGAATTTTTGGCTCTAAATTTTACTTTTTTTTATTCTTTTATGATGAAATCCAGTTTCGGTGGGTTTGTGCTTTATATGTCGTGTAGTTAACACCCAAGCAAAATTTACTTTTTTATTTGATACACCCTGTATATCTAGTGACTTTAGGATCTGGTATATCTATTGACTTTACTGGTAGTGATTCAACAACGCCATCTATGATTCGAAGACACTACTAAATTATCATTCTTATCAATTTTAACATTGTTTTTGTATGTTTTCTCTTCTTAATTTCAATAAATACATTCTATCTACTAACGACTTAGAGAAACTATTCATAAGATATCTATCAAAGTAATCTAATCGAATGAATAGTGTTATGATGCTCACATGCTGTATTAGAAATGAGAAGAAAATTACATAAAATTGAGTAATTCAACCTAGGTTAAAGATTTAAGGTTGCTATTCAGAAATTATATTTTCCTTTTCTGAAATTGAAATTCAAAGGTATGTATAAGTAGTTATGTTGACATAAATTAGAATAGATGTGAGTGAATAGTAAATTAATGTAATAACTGTCATATTTTGACAGTTTTATTCGTCAAGTATCTAAGTAACCCAAGCTTGTTTTCCATTTTCCCTTTTAAAAGGAACGGCAAATAGGTTAATTATCTCTGAACAACGGAAGTAAAATATTAATGGGACGAAAGAATCGTCTATAATAGCATTACTTTGCACAACGCTTTTATGTACCCGAATAAACGAAAACGTTTTGTAAACAAATGGAAATAGCATTACGATTTTAGTTCCATGCATTTTACGATGCTATGAATCGGATGGGTTTCTAATTTTACGTTTTTATAGCTTCCTTGATGCTTGATACATAACATACATGCACTGGAATGTCCGATATACCCAGTTGAAAAAATCCAATATATCTTGTTCCTGTTGCAGGATTTTGTTCTTTAATAATGCTATACATTTCAATAAATATTTATAGATATGTATACGCATACATTGTGCATGAGTAATACATATTTATATGGACATCTATTATTAATAATTGTTCAATCTACCCTTAAATCTCTAATACGTTTTGTGTGATTTAATTACTATAGATCTTCATTGTATTCATTTGACTCTTTGATGTGTCTGTTTATTGTATGGTAATCATTTTCACACGTTCTTAGTTTAGAAGAGCGTTTGTTTGGATTACAAACGATTTAATGAAATGGCATTTCCTCAATGAAACTCTGTATATATGACGTAGTGAATAACATCAGAATTTCATTCAGAGATTAATTTTTTTTGCTGTACGCTGTACCACCACCAATTGTCATAATTTGAGTTTCATTTATAAATCGATAACATATCTATGTATGTACCTATATATACTTTTCGAAAGCATTCTATATAATAATATGCGTTGTTGCCTCATTATTCATTAGCATGTCAAAAGAATATGAAATCCCATGTGTTCCATTATGTTGACTTTAATTCGGTGCTGACATTTATTGCCAGATATTTAACCTAGTAATAACGTGTTTGTGTTTGTAACACGCTCAATATTAGATATGGAGTTTGGATAAATATTGAATACTTTACGATTTCTCTGTTTTGACTGTTATACAAATACATATAAACAAGTATAGGACCTGTAACAGTTGCTTCCTGTCTTTTCAAAAATCTGGAGTGGATTATATGCAATCGCTTCTTGGATTATTCTCTCAAAAAAAGAAAAAGATCAGCATTACGAAAGGCTTAATAAATGAAGGGTGCCCCACAGCAAGTCTTTATTTTAACTTTAGTCGGACACGATTTTGTTGGAAAATTTGGAGAAGTATGGTGTTTAACTTACAATTAGTAGTAGTCATATTTGAAACGGAGAGCACAAATAGCAGGTCTGCAGACAGAAGTTCTAACAGAGTTCTAAAAATTACTCAAAATTAAAAGTTGTAACAATGGGAGTGCCACAAGGGTCGATATTGGGGCCTCTTCTGTTTTTGATTTTTGTTAATGATCTTGCAAATGCCGTAAAAGGTAGTACTCTTATACAATTTGCTAATGACGTATCACTGGTCGTTAAAGCGAATGATATGAGCTGAAAATAAAAATTAATGATAATGGTCAGGTAGAGTTCAGAAAATAATTTGATAGTATGAAAAAACAGGTTTCTAAAGTCTGTATTAACGTTGATGGACGAAAATTACGGAATTGAAAGAAACCAACATACTTAGTGTTTGACTTGATAACAAATTAAATCGGTCTCTTCAGATCGACAGTTGACAGAAATGAATAGCAAGATAACATGCTTACAGCCTATATACGTTACCAAATAAGCATCGACAATGTAAAAATATTTAATTATTCCCACGTGCAGCCCATATTGAGTTATGGATTATACTTTGGTCTACTGGTAGTGATTTGATTGGAGGTACATTTAAGTTAACCAGAACTACATTGTGTGAAGATTGCTTTAAACAATATGGATTATAATAGTAGACTTATACCCCGCTTACACTAAACCTAACAAAAATTTAGAACCAATAGGGAAGTATAATAGCCCAATATGGAAAAAGATTTTCAAACGACTTGAGTATTCCCTGTCATAGAACCACTTTTTATGAAAGTGTGTATTATATGTGTGTTAAAGTGTATAATAAGATCTCATGCAAAATAAGAAATATTAACGTTCTGGCCACTTTCAAATTCACCCTAAAATCTCATTTATTATAAAAACCGTATTAGGATTTAAGTGAATACTTTAATAATGTTTTCAAATGCACGTATAGGCATGTAGTTGTTTTTATTGTTACTTTTGACAGTATTAATACTCCCTGTGAGTCAACAACAATAAATTATTATTATTATTACATTAAAGGATACACTATAAAAAATGTTTTGCTAATTTTTAATACAATTTAAAAAGAAACTTAGTAAAAAAAACTCAGTAACTTACTTATTATTATATGAATATACAGTGTGTCCCTAGATGGACTGGACAAGAGGGAAAAGAGAATTATTTGAAACTTAACGCAAAAATGTCATTCTTTATAAAAAAAAATGTTTGTCTCAAAACCGCCAATATTTTTTCAGCAGCTGAAAAAATTACAAAAACACAAAAATTTAAGTGGAAAAGTTTCCAACTTAAATAAAGCTACGTGTTATTTGTCAATGTCATTACGAATTTATGAATCTTTACTTACTTAAATACTAACTTTAGAACCTCTTATAACTTTAGAATTCAAAATGTCAATAGAAGTTCCTGATGTTTACATGTGTGTGAACATGCTTTACAAAATTTGGTAAAAAATTTGAAATTTACCAAGAATTTCTAAAGAAAACAAATTAAAAATTTTTGCACATGAATTAAGAAATGCTGATGATGCTTTGCGTTTAGCCTTTTGCTTATGGGTAGGAGAAAATCAGTTTGTAAATCGAAATTTCCGCAAAAACATTGTATTTTTGTATTTCTTTTCGGAAAAATCGACATTTACAACCAACGGGAAAGTTACAAAACTGTAGATTTTGGTCGAGAGCAAATTTTGATTTCAAAAATGCAACTAGAAGTCGGTGTATAACAGAGGTTTAATGTGTGGTGTGGTATTATATATAAATAATTTTTACTGTGTATGTATAATCAATCTACATCTAATTAATTACCATCAGTAAAAATCATTAACAGCGGCAATTTTAAAAGTAATCGCGTTCCCTAACGCTTTAACTATTATCACATTGTCGGCTTGCCTTAATTCGCTCGTGTCTCGTTTTATTGACATCCCATTAAATAAACGTTCCATGGCAGAATGCTTTTAGAGCAAACTAATTAAAGGTGAATTTGAGGGAGACTGTATCACTTTCGACGAAGATTACGTAATCGGGTGTTTTATGACTCAATTCTCCTACCAAAGGAGATCAATACCTTCCCAAATAATTACTTTACCACTTTGGACAGCAGTTTCGTTCGTTTAGTGCGTGCATAGCTAACTTATATTCTCTCATATATATTTTTTTTTATCTTGAACCTGTCTGCATCATTCAAGAAAGAAACGATTATGAAAGTGAATTGCATATAAAGTTCGACATTTGCTGATAGAAATTGTGACCTAGATTAGTCACTGTATATGTCATGCATAGCCAGATGTTATGTGAATCAAGATTTAGAAAAAAGGAAGGTTTGTTACTAAACTTATAAGGAGCATTCAATAAGTTATTACGAAATAGATGTTGTAAAGGCATTTATTGATATCATAGCTTATGTGTGAAGTATAAAGATCAATTTCCATGCTTTAAAAAAAATGTTTTTTTGAGTATTAGGTAGTTATTTCAATGCTTGGTTTTAATAGTTTTTTTTTTCAACAGGAATAAATTCTCCCTTCTTTTCATAAGTCTTTATTTATTTTAAGATAAAACTGCACATACGAAACTAGTTCTTTACTATTATCTCTCGTATGTAAAACCGTCGTTGTGTACATTTTCATTGCGTAAACGATGTCATTATTGACAGGAGTAGGCGCAAAAGTTTGAGAGTCAGTCTGCGTGGAGTAACGAAATACGTTTTAAATGGGATTTATTTTCTCGGTTGCTAACATCAGCATCAAACTATTCATTGCAAATTTAATATTGTTGAACGTATTAAACCTAGTGAATTAACTAACAGAGCGATTTCTTGTAAACCATTTCTCATTTTTCAAGTTTACAGAAATATCCAATAAAACAACCAAGGAGTTATCGGCCAACAAATCAAACTAAATATATATGTATTTTTCAATTTAGAGTTCCAACATAAAATAATATACAAGCAGTGCTGTACAAAACACAAAGTTAGTAAGCGTTTACTTACTTCCGGGACACCTTTATAGAAGCCAACGTTTTTGAATTACATACGCAGAAATCTCTTAATAAAATTTAATTTTATACAGGGTGTATCAGATATAGAGATAAATATAATAATATGTAGCAGCTGTAATCATACACGATAAAAAAGTCTTAATGCACAGGGGGTCTATCTGTAAGCATTAACGAGAAAAAAAATATTTTGTAAATGCCGTGGGTTAGAGCCGCACCTGTGCCCAACCTAAATGCTGTCCCGAGTATACCCCCACATACCACTATCATTCAGCCGTTAGTTTTGTGTGGATCGCCGTTTGGAACGCAAGCCACTTCGAACATTTTATTTAAATTCTTCCCGTCTCGAAAAAACGATCCTTTTCAGGACCATCATGATTTCATATAAAGAAAATCGAAGCTTGATGCATCGTAAAAAAAGCCGTGTTTGCAAATTTTCTGTATCTACATTTATTTTTGTGTAATTCGATTCAATTCATTTTGCGTTATTGGATTAAATAAATCCAAAAGAAATAACTCAGAATCATGTGGGACCGTTAGTAACAACTAACTCTCGATTTGACAAAGCGAAAGAAAAATATTTACTTTTTTTTGTAACTACTGAAGTCGCATATCCGGTGAAACTCGAACGTCTTATCAGGATATTAAAAATAATACTTTGTAGACTTACGTAGAATGCTCTTAACAAATAAGGAATGTTTAGTTTATAAAAAGAAGAAATTTAAAATGCCTCAGTTTTGCTATTTTTACAAGGGCCCACTGCCGATTGGCCTTTATTTATTGAGAATGACGTTAAATGAATTTACGGCATACCATTAAGAATAATACTAAATGAGTGCAATGTATTTATACATAATACCACGTTTAGCGGGTGCGTAACATGACGTTTCCTTGCATCAGACCCGGACTAAAGAATTTTTGGCTCTAAATTTTACTTTTTTTTATTTTTTAATGATGAAATCCGGTTTCGGCGGGTTTGTGCTTTGTATGCCGTATAGTTAACACCCAAGCAAAATTTACTTTTTTATTTGATACACCCTGTATAAAGTTCTTTGTTAACAGTCACTTGGTTAATACCCTCTAAATTGTTACAAATACCGTGTTATAAATGCTACATAAGATTTTGTCAAATTCTAGTAAAATTAGCAAAGTTTGTGTAAAGTTCTATTTTGTTGAATAATGTATGAAATTAGCAAAATTTCCCGCAATTATTTTTAGTAAGCTCAACATTGAGACACGAAATTACCAATGCTTTTGCATTAGATTACTAGTTACTTTGATATGTTTCTGTTGAAGTTACTAAAAATAATTGTGAGAAATTTAAATTTTGCTACTAGGGTAACTCAAAGCATATTTCGTACAGAGGACAAACTCAGATTTTACGAATAAGCAAGACAAATCATATTGTTATTTAAAGAAATCCAAATTTATTATATACAGACAAATATATTCATGGCATAATAAAAGCACTTATTTTCAATGAATTAGCATAAAAGCATATTTTTATTATTAATTAAGACTGCAAACTCATTTAGCTCATTGATCTTTTTTAAATAATTTTCGCTGGGTGTAAGTAGTAATAGTAACGTATTTTTGTTATACCTCAGAAATTTCAAATTGCATCTTCTTGTAACCACTTTAATTCCATTTCAATACCTTTTTAATATCTGTATATAGCCGAAATCAATTTTAATATCACCTTTTAGTTCGGTTAGTAAGTTAGTAGTCGAAGGGCTTGAAAAGTCACCTGAAAACGGTTCCATCAATGTAGAAAAAAAGTCTTATCCTTCCATGTGCACATGAAATTCCTTCCGTCTAAAAACTGGAACGCATGTGAAAAGGCAAACTTTTTTCAGTCCCGCGTCCTTTTGTTGTACACCTATTTCCTGCTGGTACGTGGATAAATGGATGTGCGCAACCGTACCATCAGCAGGGCATTTCATCTACTATAGAAATGTATGTGGGTTAAGTGATAAAGGATGAGACGTAGCCAAGGGCAGAACGCATCTGAATGTAGGGCTCTATCGATCCGAAAACGTGTTGCGGAGTCTCGCCCAATCATATGATGCAGCCAAGACGGCACAATCGGCAGAGCAATATTAAGGCTGTTGATCTCGTGTTTTGCATTTTTTTTTCTGAAAAAAAGTTGTTTTTTTTTTCATTCGGAAAACGTCGCTATATTATTTGTACTTTGTACTAGAGTACTAAATATTGACAGATTGGTAAAACAAAATAAGTAATTTTTTTCTATGACATTTTCCGAAAGAAATCAAAAAGATGTGTGATATTTTAAAATCTCTCGAAACGTCAAATTTAATAGTTAAAGAAAATAATATGATTGCTCGTATGCATGTCATTTAACCTCATTTTTTTAAACACAAACTGATGGCAAAGTCAAATTAAAATTTACCTTTAATGAATAATAATTAAAAAAGTCTTATATACCGTGATGGCCACGAATTTAAGACACGACATTTCACTTACATATTTCTGATAATTTTTACATCCTATCAAAAAAAAATTAACAATAGTTTGTTACCTATATATTGTTAGGAATTTTTATTTATATTTTATAAAGATTATTACAAGTTTTAGCCTGGTCATAAATTTAGGACATAGGCAAAATAAAAGTTAATTCACTAAAGTAAAGCTCAGCTTCATAAAAAAATCTTAGTATTTGGTGGGATACCTTTATTTTGGATCACATCAGCGTATCTCTTGGGTAAACTTTCAACTAATGCCATACAACGTTCCTTTGGAATGGCATACCAAGCTCTTTGGATTTCTTCCCATAAATCGCTCAAATTTTTTGGCTTTACTGCTCGTACATGCTCCTCAACATCGTTCCACAAGTTCTCAATTGGATTGAGGTCCGGGGATTGAGCTGGCCACTTCAGAACAGTGATATTGTTGTCCTGTAAGCAACTCTTCACTAGGCGTGAAGTGTGCTTAGGGTCATTATCATGCATAAATTTCCATATTAGCGGCATGTTGTCTTCAGCGAATGGTATCATAATGCTTGTATGTTTTTGCAAATGTGCTGGTCCATTTTAGTACTAATCTTGTGAATGGGACCTACACCATGGCAGGAAAATGCTGCCCACACCATGACATTACCACCACCATGCTTAACCGTTTTAAGGGTGTACTTTGGGTGATGCTCCGGGTTTGGAGGGCGCCATACGAATTGTTTTCCATTAGAACCGAAGCGGCAAAACTTCGACTCGTCGCTCCAAAGTATATTTTTCCAAAAGGTCATCGGTTTATTGAGATGTTCTCTTGAAAACGCT
Source organism: Protaetia brevitarsis (assembly GCA_004143645.1). NCBI lineage: Eukaryota > Metazoa > Arthropoda > Insecta > Coleoptera > Scarabaeidae > Protaetia > Protaetia brevitarsis. The sequence continues at coordinate 1,147,391 of RXPK01000045.1, forward strand.
AGTCGGGATTTAATATTTTTTTTTGACACAAGTGGTTTACGTTGTGCATCCACGTAAGTTTTTCTCATTCGGACATCTTCTTATCGTCCTGGACGATATATTAATACCAAAATCCGATGAAATTTCATTTTTAACTTTGCTTGAGCTCGTGAAAGCATCTTTAACAGCTGCTTTATAAATTAAGCTATCCTCCCTGGGTGTAGTTTTTCGGGATCTAGGGCGCTATTTGACATTTTTGGTGGTACCATGTTGCTTGATGTGTTCCAGAGCGTTGTAATCTTGAATCTGGAACATTTAAGTAGCTTGGAAATCTCCATTACTGTTTTTCCATCAATATTCATTTGTTGGATCAGTTTTCGCTCGGCATCCGAACTCCAAGTACCTTTGGCCATTTCTAACTAAATATTTTGATGTATCCCATCATAAAATGGAATAAAACATTGATTATTATTTAGCTTCAAGAACATTAAACAATCACTTAAAAGCAGATATTTCTAATTTGTTTTAATTACAAGAATGATGTAAAAAAATAAAACAAATTTTTTCTTAACATTAGAGGGTACACTGAAAAAAATCAAGATCTAATTTGATATTGCAGGATTGTAAAAATTATCATAGATTAGATTAGATTAGGATTGGGGTGGCCTATCGACCTGTTTCACCGCGACCTTTTCAGATCTATTGTGATCCCCTTTTTTCCTAGAGGACGCTCTCTAATTTTGCCCTCTTAATTAGGCCTATCATCTTTGAGAGCGGCTTCTTTAAGTAGCTACTAGCTGTGGGGTTCTCCTCCCCCATTACTAGAAACCTTGTCCTCGCCAGGCCTTCACATTGGCACAGCACATGAACTGGTGTTTCTTCCTCCTCTTGGCAGAATCTGCAGGTTGCATCATCTGCTAGGCCTATGTTATAGATATGCCTATTCAGTCTACAGTGACCAGTCAGCAGACCTACAATCATTTTGACAGTCTTCCTGTCTTTATTAAGTAGATCTCTCGTGAGTTCAGGCCTTTGCTCCTTTAGGAACTCTTTTGCCTGCCATTGTCCCGGTGATTTTTGCCACCACTCTCTGGACTGATTATATATCCATTCATTGATGGATTCTTTAATTTGCGATTTGGTAGTGCCGAAAGAGGGGTTGGCTCCAACGAATGGCCTTGACGAACCTCGCCTGGCCAGCTCGTCCGCCGCCTCATTTCCTCTCAGCGCCGAGTGGCTAGGGACCAGGCTAGGGTTACTTTCCTTTGGGTGCCCACCTCATTTAGGGCGCTTACACAATCCAAACCAGCTTAGAGTCCACGCTTGAGGAGCTAATCGCTTTAGTGTGGACTGACTGTCAGAGAAGATAGCGACGCTTTTACCCGGTTCGGTACATCTTTCTATCTCTCGACACAGTGATGAATTGCAGCAACCTCAGCTTGGAACACAGTCGTATCTTTGCTGAAGCTTACCGAAGAGCCTTTTTAGGCTTCTTAGTGTATATTCCCGCTCCAACGCCGTAATCCGTTTTAGAGCCGTCAGTAAACCAGTTTGAGTCCGCTCTTACCGGGCACCTGCTCCCAGTCCTTCTTATCTGGTATTATAACCTGATATTTCCTATCTAGGTTAGGGGTTTGAACCATGGCATCACATGGCATTCCTAAAAGAGGTGCCTCCTTGAGTTCGTCTAGCAGTTTTTTATAGTCAACCCCGTGCGATTTACTTATCGGTACTTGACTATGTAAGAGTCTGTGTACTGTGGACCTTGCGGCTCCTTGTACAAAAATATGTATTGGTGGGAGGTTTAGAATTACTTCAACCGCGGCGGTAGGGGTCGATCTCAACGCCCCCGTGGCGCACAGGCACGCCACCCAACGCTTTGGCCGCCCCCGCCTGCCGCGCCTTTGGCCACCATGCTACTGCTCCATACGTTAACATGGGTCTAATTACCCTTGTGTACAACCACAGAGTCATCTTGGGGCCAAGGCCCCAAATTATCATAACTGAACTCGTTTCATGTCGTGTCTTAAATTCGTGGCCATCACGGTATGTTAGACACTGACATAATTTAATTTGATGATCAATCATATATCTATCAATGTTTCGGCCCCGTAACTGCTTGATATTTCAAAATTAGTTTTTGATTTTTAACTATAAATAAATTTTAATTATTTTGCTTTATAAATTTCACATTTTTCTTTTAACATTTTGGCGATAACTTCCACTGCAGATCTGTGGTATAATCATAACAACCAATATTTATCATCAGTATGAGATAAAATAGGGGACGATATAATATCAATACCTACTAATAGACGATGCGTCAACATTATCTGGGCTTCATGAGGAAGGGCGGAGCAATTCATTTCATTTTACCCAGCCATTAATAAAACTATATAGGTGGTGTAAATAAGTGTTAGCCACTCGACCCTTATAAAGCAGACACTGCAGATGAATCGAGGACACCGAGGGTGGATTTTTTGTTCGCTTAAGTGTACTTAAAGATTAAATCCTTCGTATAAGACCGTTCAAAAACTTTCAGGTCGCTATTTTATTAAAACGCGCAAATAATAAAAAAGGGAAGCGAGGCTTAATCTAAAATGCAAAGCGACGCTCGAACATCGGGGAAGATTTTTATTATCATATTGCCTTATATACTGTTACAATCTCGGCCGCGTTTCTGATTTGAATCCTAGCTCGCTTCTTTATTAAGCGTAACATGAGCGATGTGCGGCATTTCAAGTTGGATATTGATTATACGGGTAAGAGACACCGACACATAGGTAAACAATTGATAGGTAGGTATAACGTGATATTTGCGTGTCGAAACCTTATTATGTGTCCGTGAAATTTCACGTTAACCAAGGATAAATGATTTCCGATTGTTCGGTTATCGCCTGTCGATTATGACGTATTTATTTCATGGCATATCACTACCCCTAACACACGGGCTGGGCCAAATTCACTGTACGTATTGGGTAAATACATTATTCAGTAGAATTACGAAAAAATTAGTTCGATGTTAATTTTTCGAGGTAAAAGCGTTGGTAGAATGAGATTTTAAATATATTCAATTCTTGTTTGATTGTGGGGATCTTTCCTGATTCTTGAAGGGAACCTTGCGAGCCCCCCTCTAAACTTAAGTGCTCAAATTTTACTGACTTGCGACTTATATCTATTAATAAATAATAATAATAATAATAAATATCTTTATTGTCGTAGATTCTTAGAATATAGACATTGTCAAGAAAAAGAATATATAAATTTTATAATATATATATAATATAATTATAATGGAGTTAGACAATTGACTTAAGTGATCGCAAATTGGGTTGCCTACGCAACATTGATTCAATAAAAATTCAAACAAACCCTTTTCTTGAAAATAACAGTACAAACAACACTTTTATTTTGTTGCAAGCAGTATAAAACATACAAAAATTATTTTATAAATAATTTTATAATAAATTAAAAAAATTAATTTCGGTTCCACAGTTTTCTGTATTAAACTGGTTACTTAAACTATTCTAAACAAATATCTTATATGGTAGGTATTTTAAGAAAACTAGTTGACAGTTAGTTGATTAATCACTGCTATTATAGCAGGGGTAAGTTCTAGATGATATTTAAATGTGCAAACTAATATTTATTTCTAATTAAACTAGCAATGAAGTTCGTATAAAAAACAGACTTGGGAATGGTAAATTATTCACGTAATTAGTATTTTAGGAAAAATGTGTAAATAAGCTTCAACAAAACGGTCTATCTTTTAACAGCAACCAACGTTCTTTTGGACTCAAACGTAATGCATATTGCTTTATGTGATCCACCAGCTCTTTGTCAATATTTGATCAATATAGTACATGCAATCTAGTCATTGATTGCACTACACAAATATCAGAATATCCATCAAGAAACATTTTCAACTTGATGTCTGTATTTGTCAGGTACGCAGCTTCGTCCAAATTCATAAAACAAGTCGTTCTTCCAATAGAGAGTTTTTATCGTCTCTAAAATATAAAAATATTTTTCTAAGTAAGTCCTTTCTGGCCAATATCGGTCGTAATCTATAAACTGATGGATTTTAAATTCTTAAGATCTTTAAAGCCCATAGTACCCTGTTTTAAAAACTCTTTCTTAATCGTAAGAATAATTTTATAACAAACAGGATGCATAAAATCGTTTTGTAAAAACCACGAAAAAAAATTATATTTGCGGCTTTATTTCTAAAACCACGCAAAATTTAATTATTGTTGGTAAGAAAGTAGATAAGGTTGCAACGACGGGTGTTTGTAATCGATAACTATTTACCACTATAAACAGTAGCGGCTCGTGACAATATTGAATGATGGGGTCAATCTCTGGCCAACTTATGATGTATTTTTCTGGAATAACTCCCTTATTATATTTATTATTTCATTTTCATAATTTTTACCCTAAGAAAGATATGAATGGTAGTTCATTTTGAAATACTATAGTTATTAAGATGTCATGCTAGAATAATACTACACTTTATTACTATAATTAATAAATATTAAATATTCTTAAACACAATTTTTATTGCGGGGAAATGTCTAAACCAAAGTCCTTATGCGACGGCTCTCTATATATCATCAATGGTCTCCTCGTCGTCCTGGTGCCGGACCGTGGTCCCTAGGGCACCTTAACCAATGATAGGGCGGCAAAATCCCGCCAGAAGTGTTAGCGAAACTTATCATCTCTGGCCAATAACGACCGTATCTTAATTAATAAATTTGGTTGCCATTACTCGGCTTCAACCCTTCTTCTCTTTGGTTGAACAGACGCGGAGATATCAGATACAGCCCCGAACTCCCTTTGTAGAGATCTTAGGTGGAGGTCTATTCTGGGGCTCAACCAGACGGGCCACCAGCCTATTCGAGGAAGCGCTCACCCTTCAGCCACTCACGCGGCGCCAAATCGTGCATGTAATCCCGAAGACAGGGGAAGGAGGGGACACTATCTGCCTTAGAACACTGTTCTGGAGGACCTCCAGGATATTAAAATGGATGCTGGCCATAATGAGAGAGAGCGCCTCGTAAGTAAGTATGGGTTTCAGACATGCAATATACAAAAGGATTTTGGACCTGAGGTCCAATTGACTGCGCCTTGACATCAGGGGCATTAAGTTGTTCCTTGCCGCCTAGAATTTAGTCTTGAGACTAGAAACATGCTGGCGGAATGTTAAACACCGATCCAGGGTGAGCCAGGGATATTTAACATCGTTGGTCCAGGGGATGATTTACGATGTTAAACCGAGAGTCGGGAACTGTCCTCCTACTGAAGCGTACGGTCACAGTTTTTCCGGGATTAATCAAGCGCCTCCAGCGCTCCGTCCAATTGATAATATCGTTGATAGCAGCCTGTGTTAGTCGCATGAGGATGTTTTTACTGCGGCAAATAGAGTATACCACGGTGTCATCTGCGAAAATCCCCAAGCTGACAACAGGATACTTGGGGGTATCATACATATCAATAAGAAACAGCTCCGGGCCCAGTAAGAAGCCCCGAGGAACACCCGTAAAAGAAGGGCGACGCGACGAGAGGAAAAACACTCCCCCACTCTAGCGGAAAAAGACCTACCCTCTAGATAGGAACGGATGAGCCTGATTAGGCTGGGGTCAATACCAATGCGGGACATTTTAATTAAAATCGCGTCATGCCACACCGAGTCGAAAGCCGTTTCTATTTCGAGAAACACCGCCGCAGTGGTCTCCCTCCTCTCAAAGCCATCCCTGATGGCTTCCGTGAGACGAAATAGCCGGAAGTTCGTCGATAGTCCAGCTCGGAAGCTGAACTGTTCTTCAGGGAGGGGATCCAAAACCGATATTTCGTCACGAAAACGGGATAATATGACCACCTCGACCACCTTCGAGAGAAAGTAGAGAAGATCGGACGGTGATTCTGAGGGAATAACTTATCTTTCTCCGGTTTAGGGATCAAAATAACAGTGGTGTACTTCCAGATGGACGGGAAATGATGTGGTCTCAGCGTGGCATTCGTCAATCTTAACAAGACCCCAACCGCCCCGTAGCGGAGGAGTTTCATGGCTCGGTTAGAAATGCTATCTGGGTTTTGCCGGCCTTCAGATTCTTAATGATGACTGCTATCTCGCCAAAGGAAGCTGAAGGCAGAGGCCGACCTTGTGGTATCTCTCGCAAAAGGGAGTTGACTTCGCGCGCGGATTCAGCCTCCTCATCGGAAGGGTCCAGATGGGGGACTTCACTACAGGTCGTTTCCTTTATATATGTTTCTACTGTCAATAGTCGATCTTTGACGGCCGTCTGACTCACACGCTTACCTACCGTGATAGTGGGAGACCATTTGCACACAGTACCGAGCACTGACGTATACTAATGATGTGTGACGCGATCAACCAGCGGGTAACGAGCCAAAATACAGCTGGCCTCACTTTAATGTAATTTTTGCATGTGCTTAGACCACCCCTTTTCCGTTAGCTCTAGACGTGGCCCTAGTTCGCCGCTTCTCTGCATAAATAACTACAAAGTGCGTTTCGTTGCATCAAATCATGGGTATCGCAACGTTCGTTCTGTACTTAAATATATGTGTACGTGTTTTTACCGATATTTTTACAGAAAATAAAAGCTTTTTAATGATTAATTTGTAATTTGCAATGGTGGCGTCATGGCCTCGTGTCTCTTTGAGAGGAGCCGCCCCTGACTACAAGCACTCTCTGAAAAAGTGAAGTACCTACGAAACTTAGCTGTGAAATACGCAATGTAATACAGTAGGCATTTACCGCAGCAGCGGTAGACGCCAATCGATAACCAAAACCAGACAGAATTTCACCTTATCACACCTTAGAAACGACCGCAATAAAAAGAAATGGGTATATACAAATTTCGTGACTTGCTTGGGCCGGCAAAGATGAAAGATAATTAGCAGTGGTGCGTTTAATGTGGTTTAATTTCATTATATTTCTTAGTATGGAAATCGAAAGAAAAGTTTGCGTTTGTTTTTTGATAAATTACAGCACCATTACAGCTGATGAGAAAAGAACGACTGACTACAGTCAAACTAGCGCATTGATTGAGCAATGATATCGAATTTCAATTTACATAGTGCGAGGGTGTTGTGAAAGCATAAAAAACATGACAGCTTTACATGGACGAGAACGCGTATAAATACTTTAGTGGCTTGTTTTTTTTATCCTATTTATACATATGTATATCGTGTTCCATAGATTTCGTTGCGCCACTATAGGAAGTACTAACAATCACACACGAAATCAAATAAACAATGCACATTTACAAAAATTATATTTATACAAATACATGGAAATTTATCCATATTTTACGCTAGATTAAATAAACATCCAGAAATAAATATAACTGCTTTTTTAATGGCGTATTTTATGATTTAATGACAGACACGAAAAAAATTGTGATTATTATTTCGTTAAATGATGAAGAAAATTTGTCCGAGCTCCAACTTTTTAAGAAAACTAAATAAAGATAGTGTTTTGTAGAATTTGATTCTAAAAAAAGAAATTGTAACATGTTATTTTAGTTTGCACTAGATGCACATTGGGTACGTATACTTCTAATAATAATTTATAGATTTAAAAGCATAGATAGGTTCTTGCCAGTTACAATTTGCCCTTTTCAAACAGACCTGTCGATCATGATTAGAATCTGTATTAAAGCATATATTTTTCCCTTTTTTTTTTGGGTTCCCAAATAAAGCTGGCGTGATTTGTTGGTAGTTCGGTGATCGGCATTAGTTAAAAATGCATGTCAGCATGTTTTTATCTGCCGATATAGTTATATAGAAATTAGAAATTGCAAATAGTTTTCGTAAAAAGATTGCAAAAGTAATTTTTAAATATCGTCAAAATGCAATTCTTTCACGACCACATCTACATTAAACTTGACGCTAATATTTGATTGCGAAAAAGAGTTTAGGGTACTAACAAAGGAAGCTTGTGAAATGTAAATTATAAATTCTAATTAAGTTAACTATGAGTTTGTAGACTCCTAGGAGGATTACTGAAGTACCTACACACTTTGTTCTAACGGAACTACAGCTTTATGGGGTGCAATCTGATTTGACCCGAATTTCGTTTACCTAAAATAACTTGTAAACGATGAAATATGAAAAAAAAATGTAATCACTTGCACTGCTTAGGCGACCCTTTTGGCTGGTACTGCTTATACACAGAGTGTTGCAATAAGCGCGATGTAAGCATGTTGTGTTTATTTGATTGAATTGCTCTGGAAGTCTTAGATAATTGTGCAGGGTATCCACTACGATTATTTGGCATATGTACTTTTCAACAATAAATAAAAAATGGCTTATTTGGGCAAGTTGTATTAGTCACTGGTTTATAACATTTTACTTAAAGTGGCGTTTCGACAAACACACATATGTCTTTTTCAAGCTTCGTAAAAAAAAATTACGAAGCTTGAAAAAGAATGTTTGTCGAAACGTCGCTTTAAGTAAAATGTTATAAACCAGTAACTATTACAACTTGCTCAATAAGACGTTTTTTTATTTATTGTTGAATCAAATACAGAGCGATCTATATTTATATATGTACTTTTATTAATTAATAAACACAAACTCAAGATCGAATATATTATCAGATACATCCAGATATAGAAACATCAGTGGCATCAATTTGGTATAGTTTCTAATTGGTCAAATTTATCTAAAATTTATTCATATAAACGGCTGTTGGTAACATAATATCACAGTAAAAAATAAAACTTCAGGACTTCTATTCAATTTGACATAATGCGTTTAATAAACGAAAATACTTCAATTGCATATTGGTTATTGATTGTTATCGGTTAAACAAACTCAACAGAAAAGCTGGCAATTGAGCGCGCACGTTCAAAATTTGCTGTCAGGTTGACATGTTCCTTCATCGCAATTGTTGCAAATTGAGTCAACCCAAAATAAGAAGTACATATGTCAGCATATCCGTTTTGAGCGCTGGAATTGTCGGAAGAGTCTATTATATTACCTTAAGGAGTGTTCCTATCACTTTGACAGAAGTATTTAATGTAATTTCGTAATCATAAAAAAAATTAGTCCCTCTACTCATGACTTTAGTTCCTGTATTCTACGTCCATATTACGATGACGACATGTGTACTTTTCATTTTGGGTTCACTCCGCTTGAATGTGCGGTTTTTATAGGTTATAAAAACCTCTAAAACTGTCAAATGACTGTCAAGAGCTGCTCTGTAACTGTTAATAGTGCTTTCTATTCACCGTCTATCACTCCTACTCTGTTACTACTCTACTCTACTCTTGACCTACACAATTTAGAACTAATGGAACGCTGCTTATCAAAGGAACGCTTAAATTGCAGTTAGAGTACACCGGAAGTACTACCGAACTGCTTTTATGAGTGAATGGAAAGCACTAAGTTTAGGTGTGGTTTAGGTATCGTGAATAGGTTATGTTTTGAGTTGTGGTTATGTTTATGTTAGAAATGTGACAGCCACATGACAGCTCTTGAAGTAATATTTTGTACCAATGTTTACCCTCGGGTTGGCACGATTGCGACAGCAAAGTGTGACTTTAAATTTGAATAAATGTCATATTGACAAGTGCTGAAATTAAAGTTACATAAAGTTATTTGGGACGATTTTCATAATGTCACTTTAAAACTTTAAAATCACTTTAATTTAAAGTTGTCATAAATTATACACAGACTTTTGTTAAAGTTCTAAAGTGGCATTTATTTATGAAACCCGGCCTTAGTTGCATAGTTTTGTACTATTTAGTTTTGACTGTGCGTGACTGTATCTTATCTCTGATTTTGACATAAACCAGAAAGGTAGTTCTCATCTCATGTTCTGAAGTCTCTGCCAGATGTCGCTACTACCGGAATCTAGTGTAAGCAAGAGTGTAACATTCATTTTAACTTTCAACATAAATTTTGAGCGATCCGACAGGCCGTATAGCTAGGTGTCCAAGTTAAATGCTTTTGAATCATATTTGTAAATATTTGAAATCGTGCATTTTATTGTCGAAACTATGATGTCATTAGCATTAAGCAGAACGTGCACTGAATCGACTCGGCTCGGTCGACTCTGAAAAGAGCAATCGGCAGTTTTTGTTACACGTGAAATTAAATGAAGAGTCACGTACTGGTTCGGCATTTTCGGCTCTTCATTTAACTTTACGTATAGCAAAAACTGCCGATTGCTCTTTTCCGAGCCGAATCGATTTAGTGCGAGTTCTGCTTTACTCTTCGAATAATTTCCATCCGTGTTTCAAACGTGTGAAAGCGGCCCATTATTGTATGACTGGTTTTGAAGATGATGGGGGTAACAGCCATCAAAACTTGATTTATTGTCAAACCAGGTGAAAGCCCATGATACAAGAAAATAAGGTATACTCTTGTGCATCTAGGTGTGACGTATTTGAGGGCCAAACAGTACTATCAATCCAATAAATTAATAGATATCACCAATGTAAAGAAAATTAACCCCCATTTTTCTTTAAAATCTATCCTATTAAAATCCATAAAACTTTTTTTGCCATTTCCTTCAATTTGCATTGAAACAAAATTTTAGATAATTCACATTTTTAAATTTAATTTTCAATTGAATGCAAAATCGTTATTGCTTTGTAATGAGTGATTCTGTTGATGTAAAGTATTTTTTGCCCTTAGTATAACATTTCATGTTTGCTTATTTTAATGCAATGAACCAAATAAATCATTAATAATTACAAGCTTTACTTTAACTGAACATCTTCTACACTTCTTTAGCTTTTACCCTCATACTTGTTTGTACTTACACGTACTAAAATTTGACTTATTGTAAGTGGTTTATTTTTTTTTGGCAAATGAAATATCTATCAGTCTGGTACAAACATTAATGCAGACAGTGTTAGAATAAAAAAAATGCAGATAAAAAAAGAAAGAATTAATGATTGTGAGTGCAGTGTTTTATTTTTCTTTTTTTACAAATTCATTTATCAATTCTTTTTATTCTACTCCCTCAAACGAATGAAAGTCACTCAAGAATTTTCACTACAACGTTTATAAACAGTTTATCTACACAAAACCTAAAACGAACTTATAACACCTAACTAAAATCACTATACACGTAAATCGAAATTACTACAAGCACAAGCTGACACAAAACATTACATAAAAACTAAATAAAGTGTTCTAATCGATTTAAAAATAAACTGAAACTTGTTAAAATAAATATAGTAATTTGGTAAATACATCAACAACAATGGCGACAGCCGAGTGATGACGTATCTGAGGGCCATGCGCCAAAAAGACGAGTTTTGGTTTTCGGATGAGCATACCTTATTTTCTTGTATCATGTGAAAGCCTAAAAACTGCAACAGGTGTTTTAGTAGGTATGCAATAAAAAAATAGAAATACGCTAGTATTCCTGGTTGCCTTTGTAGTCGCCTTTAGTTGAGTAAGATGCAGTTCAATGGTTATTGGTATATATGTTGTTGATTGTGTCGAAATATCAACGAGTAGAGTAATAAGATAAGGATAAAACACATATAGATGGACCATCTATATTGAAGATATATAATAAAAGAAACCAGAAAACCGTTTTGCATCAATAATAGGACTGTTTTTCTGGAATGGATATACTACCCAGTGAACCAAATTCAAATTTCCCGCAATTATATGTAGTAACTTCAACTTAAAGGTATTCAAATAACTATTAATCTAATACAAAATCGTAGGTAAATTCATGCTTTAATGTTGAAGTTACTGAAAGTAATTGCGGGAAATTTGAATTTGGTTCACTGGGTATTAATAACCACTCTTTAGCAATTATAAATGTGCTACTAGAAGCCGGGCATTTTTCTAAAACGCGTCTTTTGAAGAATGTGGATTAGTAAGCCGATCTTGTGGTTGCCATTTTGCTTTTGTTTTCTTTCGGTTAAATTTCCGAATCGATTTGATTGATTGATGGTTATATAAATATATATATCTTTTAATAAATGATTTTTAAATTTTCCCAAATGTGAATTAACATGCAGTTTGCAAACAACAATAATTATTGTCATATAACTGCTCCGGAAGCGATTTGCAACATGTTCTATTGTGTCTTTGCTGCCACATGTTATTGTTATAGCTGCAGTTTAAGATCCCTTATCAAATATCACATTAAAAAGAAGTATGTCAAATCTTCCCTATATTTAGATCTATAAAATATATCGCGCTTCGATGATTACACTTTGATGCTGTCAGTATACGACGCTTATGCAAATTATTTTCAGTACGTGGTTGATTGGATTATATTACGTTATAAATGCGAACGGCACGATTATGGCATTTGGATCGCGTGCCGTCGACGCGGCGCTTCGTTTTCGTGAGGAGAAGTAATGATAATCAAATGTAACTACACATCGAGCGCCCACCGATAAACCAGTTCCTTTTGATTGCAGCAGTGGTAAATTAACTTAAGCGGATTTCCGCAGAGATCCGCAAAATGCGGTCTTTACGCACGATGGAAAAATACCGAAAAAAACCGCGGCATGTGTTTTTCGGTTTATCTAATTTAGCATTGTTTACATACTTACCTATTTGTTAAATGCCTCCAAAGCGGTTCTAGCATTCGTTAAGTAAGTTTTACGTCGTAATTTATGCAGATTGTGCTGCATTAAATTACGTGGAGAGTTAGAAGAAGAAAATGTAAAGTGGATTAGATGCATTTATGCAGACAGCGTTACAATATGGTTAATTCCCATGACAAAAATTCTCACGTAAAGAATATTATTTGTCGAGATAATATAGGATTTACGCTGAGTTGAACACGAAAAGTTTAAAGGTCAATTACTTTCTTCGCAGCGGGTTGTCCTTTTAGTGCCCCTTTCACGGTATCATAATTCTTTATGCTTGCGTGAAGAAACAATTTATTTCTTTACCTCACCGACACAGGAAACAACACAAAAGCATTGAAACAATATATTATACATATACATACATAAGGAGAGTAATCGTCCACCATGAATTGACTTGATAATATTGATAGATATGTAATGTTATCCAGCAAAATAGCGCTTGCAATAAACCGATAGCTTCAATTCTAGAACCAACACAATCTAGTGTAGATGTAACCCATGTCTTCTTTACAAATACCTGTCGTTCTTGTAGGTCTTAATTCCTAACTTCTGATCTCGTGTCATGAAAGACAAATTCCATTTTATTTTGCTTTCAACAATTCGACGAATAGCAGGTGCAGAATCCTCTCTGTATCTAGATTATGTGGACTATTGTTTTCTCGCAATGTACATTGAAAATTCATAAAGAACGTGTATTTAACAATCACAATTGTCAAAACAAACTTAACAGAAATGTAAGTTATTTGTGCACAAATGATGATTATAATCTGGTTATAATATTTCATATCTAATTCCCAAGTCGTTTCAAAATCATACTGGGATAAACCTGCATAAACTCAAATGACATAGAAAAATAATTGAAATTGGCGAATGATATCGACATGACTAAGACATGACATTATCATCACATAGAGCAGGGGTCGGCAAACTTTTTTAGGACAGGGCCAAATCGTAACGAAAATTAAGTTGAGTGGGCCAGGTTGTAAACTCTAACGTGTATATTTTTTATTAAAGTGTTCCTCTGTGTTTTATTGAACCGAAAACAATGTACCAAAAAGTTTCCGTCGTATCATACAGGGTGTTTAAAAATTACTGATCTGTCAAAGAATCTTGAAAGTTACAAAAACTTTTTGTTTTTGTTTTCAAAAACACCCTGTATATTCTTATATTTTCCTGCAACATTCCCTATAGGCTTCAGTGGTTTTATTTTAAATTATTCCTATTATTTATTAACTTTTCCAAATGGTCAAATAATTTTTACCTGGTGGATTATAAATGACATTACAATAAATTATTGTTAGTAAATATTATAATAATCATTGTTTTCTTTATGTTAGTACCCAGAAAAGTACGCAGTATATAAACCAAACAGTAAATATTAAATATTAAAAGTTTATCGTCATCTGGGTCGCATTTTGCAAAATGAGGCAAAATGCGAACAAAAAGTTAATAAAGTGTTTGTGTGATATAAGAATTTACAGAGGATTGCAATAGTTACATAATGGAATCTTAGCAGACAATGTGGTAATAATAACAGACAGTGAAAAACAAGGAAAATTTGAACATATGGAAAGGAAACATGGAAGAAGAGGGCATGACAATAAACATAGAAAAAGCTAAAATCATCGGAAACCAGAATGTTGAAACTAAAATTGAAATAAATGATACTAAAATAGAGAGTAAATAAGAAATTTAAATATTAAAGAGTAACATTGGAAGAAACAGGAAAAACAAGATGCTGGAATAAACGATTGATAAAACAATCAAGCAATCTATGCAATAAACCAAAAATTTATTAATAAAAAAGACATGTCTAAGGAAAAAAAATAAAGATTTTTAATACAATATATCGTTCAGTTTTAACTTATGAATGTGAATCTTGGAACCTTACAAACAAACAAAAAAGTAAAATATAAGCTGTCGAAATGAAATACTTGAGACGAATACTAGTTGTAACCTGGAAAGATAGAATTAGAAACACACAAATACGTGTGGAATTAGGGATACAATCAGTTTTGGAATTTATTCAAGAGAGACAATTGAGTTGGTGGGGACATATACAACAAATGGATAATAACCGACAACTGAAGAAAGTTTATGAAGCAAGAAAACAAGTCAAAAGAAAAAGTGGAAGGCTGAAGCAGGCCTGGAATGACGCAATCGGAAATATACTACCCAGCTAGTGTGTTTCCCCATGACAAGAAGCAGCAAAAGTAGGAGAAGAAATGGAAACAATTAGTGTTTGTAATAAATAATAACAAATGCAAACCCGACACCTTAATGGTATAAGGGTAATATCATTGTATTATTATTATTATCTTGATATTGGTATTTTAAATTTATTCTATATTCATGGAGAATACCAAAAAAAATGCAGAAAAGGCTTGTCAGGAATTCAATGGAAGATACCTCTTACTTAATGCCAATACATGTAAAAAAAAAATCAGAAAACCTGTGACGATTAGCAGCGTTATGAAGAAAGACAAGAAAAGTAAGATTCCACTATTTTAGGGCATTTGGAAACACATCTCCGTAGTTCAATAACTGCTACTTCTGAAGAATTGGCCACCTTAAAAACATCTGGTCAAAAAATTTTGAAGTAAAATAGGATCCATTTTTAGGAATTCTGATCCAATCTAGATCACAAGACATATTTTTTTGTAATACTTCAACGAATGTTAGTATCTTTTTATTTAAAATAATTTGAAGGGACGAAAGTTCAGTTGAGAGGGCATAAGAAACAGAAGCAATAATTACTATTAATGCACGGAACGATTGTCGAAATTTTTACTCCTTTAAGAAAATATTAATAATTTCTCCAGAGTTCCAAAAATCTCCATAAAACTTTTTTACTATTGCACAATCGAACTAGCGATGGTTAACTCGCCCGAGAGCTAATAAAGTTAACCACTGCCACAACTGATTCAATAATGCAAAATAAATTAGAGGTGTTTGATTTTAATTATGCAATGACTTATTGAAAGATTTGCAGAAAACAAAAATATTTGGGCAGTATCAACAATGACTGTTGACGCATCAAGAACTAACAAAAACCACTAGACGTTTTTTGCCTTCTCCATTAAGAAGCGTATTGTGATATTCTCAATTTATCTGACAGTAGCTTGAGCTGAGAGGTCAACAGATTAAAACAAACCCTTTTCTTTGGGCACACTTCTTCAGCTTTATCGCAAATCTATTCATGAATATTTCAAATTTAATTCTAAATAAGGTTAGAAATGTTATTGCGAAGTACGCCGAAAGCGTTGGTTTCTTGGTACTTACAACTTGCGCGGGCCGAATTGAAATACGCAGCGGGCCGGATTTGGTCCGCGGGCCGTAATTTGGCGACCCCTGACATAGAGCAACAAAACAATCTGATAACAGAGAAGCATAGACAGATACAAACAGGTATAAAACAAAAAAAATATACATACAGTCCATAAGAATAACACCTCTTTTAAGAAGTAACCTGCACTATACAGTTGTTATGGATAAAATAAAACAGGTTGTTGTCATAGATAATTATTTACTTATTATAAGTAAATAATTTTGTTTTATGTAAAATTTTGACTATTGCTAAATGTTCATATTTATGTTCTTTTATACCATGGTGGTTCATACCACGTTCATAATGTCTTCCAATAATTAACAACGAGAATACCTACTGATTTTGGGAAACAGAATTGTGCAGCTTTGAAGAAATACTCTTTTAATTAAGAGAATTAGGTTGAAAAGAGTAGACTAATAAATATGGTAAACAACATCTACATGGCAATTAGGGCAAAATTTCCAGGAAATTTTCGTAAAGAAACAAGACGGATATGCTTAACAAACATGAGGATAACTAACATTATTTGAGGTAATTTAAAATATCCACTATTTCAATAAGATAGTACGTTCTTATCACTCATAGATATTACACATTGAGCATACATTTATGTGATTAACTGCATAGACTTACATTGCCTTATCTCCTCATCTTGCATGTATTAACTATGAACAATAGTTGCATGTTGTTTTTTGTTGTGGAATTTTCTCAGAATATTCACTCGTTAAACACAATTTGGGAAATATATTCTCTTCGCAATAACTCAAAATGATTGAAAACATCAAATAATGGGATATAAGGAAAGGAAAATTACAATAATTATGACAGCTGTCAAATCAAAGCCGCTGCTTTGTTCACTGTGCAAATTTTAGATCTCCAATTTTAATAAGACAAATTTATTTGCCTAGGTGGGAAAAGGGTGAAAATAACTCTACTTATTTCAATAACTTAAACACTAACATGTAATATCACTAAATTATATTAAGTAGTAAAGATTTTAAATCTCATTGTTGATGGAAATTGACATCTGTCAAACAACAATTAGGGTATTAAAATTTATCCACATCTCGCAAAAAAGCAATTGCGTAATTTGATACAACAATACTACCACCATTTGTAAATAAAAATAGAAATGATAGTTTAAGCACGACTTCCTTCTTGTCAAATTTTTATTGAAAGTGCTTCTGTTTTTAAAATATAACGTCGAAACAAACAGTTTTCCTAAACCCGTACTGCTAAGCCCTCTCCCTGCTTTCAAGTGATCCGCTTTTGACAATCCGAGGTTATGAAAAATTTTGATAAAACGTGATTATACCTGCTTGCAATAATTACCGCGAATTAGTATGAACTTCAGCATCATTTGTGCGCGGCAACTCGCGAAAACCTCTCGAGGGCACGTGATACGAAAAATCAACGCCCTGTTACAGGCGCGCAACTATGCCGAGTTGGGTAAGATGCCGGATTTCTTAAAAGACGTGCCGAACATCTCGAATCCGTCCTTCTACAATATGGTCCAATATAATTTCCACAAAGCGAGAGTCACGGTCGAAGAGAAACTCATCGAATCTTTGAAGCACGTGAAAGGCCAAGCTCCCATGGACCTGATGACACGCAAGCAACGGGTGAATAATATAATGTCTTATCTGGAACAATGCGACGCTATGTTAGAAATCAGTTTCCCGCTCAAGAGAGACGACGGTTCGTTCGAGATAATCCGTGGTTACCGTTGCATGCACAAGTGTCACATGCAACCTTGTAAAGGCGGGGTGAGATATTCTCCGAATTTGGAGAGAGATCAAATTCTCGCCTTGGCAGCTATAATGACTTATAAATGCGCTACCGTCGGATTACCATTCGGTGGTTCGAACGGCGGCTTGTGTATCGATCCCAAAAAGTATTCCACGAATGAATTGGAGAAGATCACCAGGAGATATACGATAACATTGGCCAAGCGGGGATTCCTAGGGCCGGAATTAGACGTACCCTGTCCCGATATGGCGACGGATGAAAGAGAAATGGCGTGGATCGACGATACGTACCATAAAACCTTTGGTTTCAGGGATATCACCGCTCACGGATGCGTGACTGGCAAGCCTGTTAATCAACGAGGTATCTACGGACGTATTTCCGCCACCGGTAGAGGCATTTACAATTGTCTGACGCAATTCGTCTACAGCGAAGATTTTATGAAGATGGTAGGATTGGCCGTCGGTTGGAAAGATAAAACTTTTATACTGCAAGGATTCGGAAACGTGGGTATTCACGTGATGAGATATTTGACCCGCGCAGGTGCGAAATGTGTAGGAGTCGCTGAAATAGACGGCAGCCTAGTATCGCCTGTGGGTATTAGCTTTTCCGAATTGGAGCATTACAAGCTAACAAAAGGGACAATTGTCGGTTTTCCCGGGGCACAACCTTACACCGGGAAGAGCTTAGTTTGCGAACCGTGCGATATACTTATAGCGGCCGCCAGTGAGAAGCTAATTACGAAAGAAGTGGCCGCTGAAATTAAGGCCAAAGTGGTGGCTGAGGGCGCTAACGGTCCCATTACACCATCTGGAGATAGGATACTATTGTCTAAGAACATCATTATATTGCCTGATATATTTGCGAACGCAGGTGGCGTTACAACATCATATTTCGAATGGCTGAAGAACATAAATCACCTAGCGTTCGGCCGTCTCACGTTCAAATATAACCGGGATTCAAATTACTTGCTATTGAGGTCGGTTCAGGAGTCCTTAGAGAGACACTTCGGCCAAGACGGGTCTAAGAAAATACCGATCGTGCCTTCGGAATCTTTCAAAGAACGGATCGCCGGCCCCACCGAAAAAGACATCGTTCAAAGCGGCTTGGCTTTTACTATGGAGAAGGCCACTAGGAAATTAATGAACACGGCGAAGGAATTTAATTTAGGTACCGATTTTCGCACAGCAGCTTATGTTAGTGCCATCGAGAAGATCTTCCACACCGTACATGAGGCTAATATAACTTTCTAGGTTTTATGTTGCTAAAATGACTTTGCTCCTTTCGATTTTATTGGTAATTGTTTATGATTTATAATATTTATCATTCGTTTTCTTTTCCTTTTTTTTAGAGTAGCATATGGTTATCTAAATATTATTATCAAGATTAAAAGTGAATGTAACAAATTTATTTTTGATATTAAAGTGTTTATATGTGAAGAAATTTCTTTTATTACCAATAATATCACAGCAATTTAACAAATCATATTCAATTCTGCTTTCAATAGGACACTACTATATAGGATCCTATTTTCTTTTACATATACAGAGTGATTATAAAGTAACGCATAAAATTCGTAATTTCTTTATTTGCAATTATATCAAAGTCGAAGGGTAAACCTGCAAATGGAACTGTAAATCGACAGAATTGTCGCTATTGGTCGAGACACAACCCTCATTAGAGCCAGCACACTCATTTACAATATCTAAAAAAAAAATCTATGTTTGGGCAGGCATATTTGGCCAAAAAAGTATTAGTAATTCCTGCTTTGGGCGTGTTGTTTCCCAATGACAATGATAACGACATGCCCCATCAAGATATTTGACTTCAACAAGATGGGGCACCACCGCGTTATGAAATTACTGTAAGAACATTTTTAAATGACGTGTTTCCTGGAAGGTGGATTACTCGAGGGCCTATTGAATGGCCTGCTAGATCTCCTGAAATTGACCGATCAGTTCAAAGTTTCGATACTCGCTTAGGTTATTGCCGCCAGTTAGTTCGTGAGGAGCAATAATTATCTTTTGTTACTCGTTATTTACTTAGTATTAACTTTATTTTAATTTCGACAATTTTTTTCTCAAAAATTTTCTTATTACATATAACAAAATTATAAATATAATCTACAGGATGTCCTTTAAAAAAAACTATCGATGATGTCATATCGTCGCAATGATAACAGATATAATTGCTCTGATGATGTCAAATAATAAATATTTTTAAAACCCTAAGTCAGCGATTTGCAATATAATTATAAATAAAGAAATCGGGAATTTTATGCCTTATTACTTTATAATCACTCTGTACACTTTTCTATATGTATAACTTTAAAATAAAAACTTTCTATTTATTGGCCACATAGGCAACCAATTCATCAGTAAAAGTTTTTCTATGTAACTGAAGAAAAGAAACAATTTTCTTTTTCCTTAAAAAATTATTCCGAGTATTTGTTCATACAACAAACAGCAATATTTTATTGAGTACGAAATCATAAACAGGTATAACAAAGATGAAAAGATAAGATAATAATAATTAAATAAAGAGATAATTCATGGTGACTATGAATAAATTGGAAAGAGACGGTATTTGTTTCTCGACCTTAAGACGTAATCGACTGAGCGGCACCAAGAAGTAATTTGTAATGACGTATTTCAGTTGAAGGGTCTCAAGGGTGTATATTGGGACCATCCGTTTTTATTTAATTTATATAAATCATTATTCTGCGTTAAACACCAGTAATGTTATGGCGTTGTATGCTGACATCAGTACATTAGTAGTCTCCGAGACCCTTGCTGAACTTTTTTCCTGAAGGAAATGAAGAAATTGATAATCACTTGCAACAAAACTGAGTTTATTTTGTTTAATTGAAGCAGGTATTGTATGATTTTGCTTTGAATAATCGACTTATTGCTCTCTTTAACTTAATTCACTTCATATTGATGACCTGGCGAGTTGATTATAGCTATATTGGCATACTGTTTTAAAAACCTGTATGCTCTTTATAATCTACGAAAATTGCTACCGCTCCCACTGTTTGTAAAACTTATTATGCTATCCTTCAAAGATTATATGGCTTATTTATTAGGGTATGAAAATATTTACTCTTCAAAAAAGAGCCATAAAAGGTTGTCACGTAATTATAATACGCATACTTTTAACCATTTATAGCCACCAAAATACAAGATTCCAATTTTTCAAAAAACATGGATTGTAATAAACTTTATAATAAATCGCTCAATAGTAAAATAAAAACAAAAAAAAAGTAAATTTTTTTTTAGTTCCTCTTCGATTACCGATTACATCAATTTTTATAGTAATTTATAATTAAGTCTTGGTTTTGTCTTGTTAACATGTAACATCGATGTTATCTGAAATAAATGTCTGCTTATGTATACTATGTTAATAATTATATGCGCATTTTAGATAGGCAACCAATCTAACAAAGTCATATAGTTGTGATCCGTAATGAACAATTCTTCTAAAACCTAACATTGCAGAACATGTTTTTTTCTGTTACATCTTTGACGTGGATGACATTTGCTTTTTGTGAATAATTATTGTTATTTGAATGCATCCATGTGAATATTATTCGTATTTATTCGTTGTATTTCCGCACAATAAACTGCAAATGCAACTACAGATACTTACTAATACCACTTTCATTTCACAATAGGTCAAGTTTTGACAGCTGGCGGTTACAAACACGGAGAAAATTATTAGGTACAACACTAATGCTTGTAACGTCTCAGCTTCGACAATAAAATGCACGGTTTTAAATATTTATAAATATGGGTTAAAGGTATTCGATCAAAAAAGGCTTTAACTGTATGACTTTGTTAGATTAGTTGCCTACCTAAAACACCCCCTCCATTTGCATTTAATTATTAACATCGTGTACATGCAAGACAAGGCTAAAAAAATTGATATACACAAAAAGAAATCCCTTTTTAGTTTCCAATCCAAATCAACTTCTTAGCTTAGCTTCTTTTCATCACCTCATCAACCGGACTATGTCACCCCTAAAACACCCGGTAATTAACACCCTATCGCGTAAATATAGATCAGAATTTCTATGAATGAACCTAAGCAGGCACACCCCTAATGAAGTTTCGAACCCTCCCGTTTTGCCGTCATTTGGCGGTCTTTATTGAATTCTCTATTGTTCAGGGACCATTGTTGTACTGACATGTTGGCTGAAATTGATCGGCATCGAACAATGTCGAATGAAAAATTCAATGTATTCTTTCATAATATTCACCCTTTTTTTATCTCTGATTAAAGAGTTATGATTAGGTAGTGTTTAAACTGAAAAAATGAAATATGTCATTGTATATGGAAAAATAAGAGATATTTCTGACAAACATTTGTTATGATTTTATTTTTGGTAATTAAACACACACATATCTTTTCTGACGCATGTATACTGGTGATATAGATCACCCACAATACACCGGTGCATTTATTTTTATAGTTTAATAGAAATAGCGGTAGTTTTAATCTATTCAATGTTAACTAGCTTTGTTTTTTATATTTCTCCGCCCTTCATTTGTACTTTTTGATTAAGTAGCTATCCTTTTTAATTCCAATTAAATCACATACACAAATTTACAGAAACAATTAAGTCAACGACTATTCGGAAAACTATTTTAGTGTTTACATTAATATTAGAGTAATAACAATTAAAAGTTCTTTATTTATGATGATTAACACAGATTTTCCTTTACATTACAGACCTATGTTAAGAAGTACCAAGGAAAGAAATTAGGATCTATCGAACCGCACGTATTCGCTCTTGGGGAAGCAGCCTACGCATCTCTGCAGACTGATAATCCTGGAGGTGGTAGCAAAAACCAAAGTTTGGTCATCAGTGGCGAAAGTGGTGCTGGGAAGACTGAAAATACAAGATTCATATTGCAGTATTTATGCTCGGTAACGAGTGGTGTATCGACCTGGGTGGAACAACAAATTTTGGAAGCAAATACGATTCTAGAAGCATTTGGTTAGTCCACTAATTATATTCATTTCAAACAGGAAAATAAATTAATAAATAAAATGCAATTTGTGAAATCGCCGTAGTTATTTTTTAACATATATTTAATGCAGGTAAACTTTGACCTTAAATATCGCGTAATTTGGGAAGTTGGGAAGGGGGAAAAAAAAGCGATACGAAAATGTCAGCAAGCAGACAAATTTGATGCTAACGAACTGCTATTGTTCATTTTATGTCCGAGTAAACGCGCTTAAAAACGTGTCTGTATAGCATTAATCGCAGCTTTCAATTAAAAGATGAAAATTATTTTTCTCTGCACGTTGTTATTTTGGAACGTGCCCGCAAAAGTTGAGATTTTTAATTTGTTTCATGAAAGCTTGCCTTCAATGTACGTCTAACTTATACCATCCTTTTTTTTTTCGCTGTTTCTGTTGCTTTTTTAATTATAAACTTAAATGGAAAGTTATTATTGGGTGCATCAAATCTTGTAATATGTACAGCCTCGACAAGATAAAAGTTGCCGATCTGATACTCAATTTCAACGAATGGTTTTGGTATCGTTAGTATAGACGAACAGATGCGAGAATGTGATTCACGTTGCAAATAAATACCTCAGGATATGTTTTTTTACTTTTACTTGTTAAAAGTTTCTTATTAAATCAATGGAACGAAATCACTTTGGGCGAAATTATAACCATAAAAGAGACTTATTTATACACATTTCCACATTTTCTTTTATTTAGTATGCGCTAAGTGCGAAAATAAAGAAGTTAAACATTTGCTTTTTTTTACCATTGACCGCAACTATAAATCTTATTTTGTTTCTTTCGAAGGTATAAACTTAGGAGAAAAACTGATTGTTGGAAGCATTTATTGATAAAAGCACTCAAAACTGTGGTGCTGATAATACTACACACTCTAAATACAAACTTTATTACACTGCAGCCATCTGGCACGTTTCAGTAGCAAAGGTATTATCATCTGCAGTAACATTGAACTTTTACTTCGAATTGCTCTTGGAATTCTGTGCTACTGTTGATGGTGATAGATTTGCTTTTGAAAAGTGCGTCTGATGTAGTAAAGTGTTTGTGATAATGTGTGTGGAAGCATTCATATTCTGCGTTTCAATATTATTTTTTCATTATGCAATGTATTATATTTGTTTGTTTTTTTTTGCTTTTGGGTCTTTTTTACGTCGTATTTGGAAAGAAGACACTCTCTTTTCTTGTAATTTTATTTACGTAACTGTATTTTCTTGGTTACGCAACATTTCAAGCTTCGCCTTCTACAATATAATTTTTTCTTTAAACACTAACGTCATTACTTCATTTTTCTTTTAATTTTTAAAATTTGATTAATCAGTAATATGGAAGGCTTTACAATTCAACTATATACCTATCATGTTGCATTATGCAATTTTATAACATACTTTTAAATAACTTTGAAGAAAAGGTTTACCCGATTGGAGTGTTTTGCGACCTCAGTCGGGCTTTCGACTGTGTAGACCATCAGATACTATTGTCTAAACTTTTCAACTATGGTATACGCGGACTAGTGGGAAGTTGGATTGAGTCGTATCTCTTGCATCGACAACAGTGCGTTGAGATAGATATGACAACCAATAATATATGCACCAAAATAAGGTCATCCCAAACGGAAACTCTCCTTGGTGTTTCTCAGGGGTCGATACTGGGGCCAATTCTGTTTTCACTCTATATGAATGACTTACCCAACTGTATAGAAAACTTAGTAATGTACGCTGATGATACATCAATCATTATTTCCGATGATGATAGCGCCCTTCAGGCAACTGCCCTCTGTTCTCTGGAACGCTTACATAAATGGTTTACCTTAAACAAACTATTTTTAAATGCCCAGAAAACAAATTTTCTCGTATTTCACCCGAGACAGAAGATTATAAACGTGACTGCGACTTATCAATTAACAATATAGGTCTACAACATCTTACATCGTTAAATTCCTAGATTAGATATTGATGAAAACTTGAATGGTCTGAAGCATGTAAGAAATTTCTTCCAAATTAAATAAAAACTGCTACTTACTAAAAAGTCTTAGAGATATTTTAGATAAATGATACTTGAGAAATGTCTATTCAGCGAAGTCGACTCAAGACTGAGGTATGGATACTGTTTGGGGCACTTCAGGAAATGTTGACAGAGTACTACTAGCGCAAAAAGCGAATAATAAGAAACAATGGCAAAAGCCCAATATAATGCACCCTGCAGACCCTTATATAAACGATTAAAAATTTTAACTGTCGTTAGCTTGAATTACCTCTATATTCACGGTATTAAACACAACTTTCCACAAAAACACTAACGTTTATGACACAAGAAATAGAGCAATATTATTGCCCAAACATAGTCTTTCCTAACAAGTATGGGCCCAAACATAATGGGAGTAAAATTGTATAATCGCCTCGCGATAGGTTTAAACAAATCTGCACGACCTTTAAGAAACGCTGTAGCTATATTTGGAGGATCATCCCCTATCAGTTGGAATGCTTTAGTTGATCATACTTAGACCAGATTTATTATGTATATTGTTTGTTTATGACGTATCTTTATGTTCTCTTGTACCTAGTTGGATTAATGCTATTNATTTCCTCATCCTGCTTCGATCTTTGCTCTATAGAAATCTCCACGCTATTTATGCCCGATTTAAAGCACAAAGTTCTTTTCTTACGCAAAAATTGCCTACCTGGCTCGAAATTTGGATATCGTCAAATACCTTTTACCCTGATCCCTTGTCAGAAATTCGTGCGTAGCAACCTACCTTTATTATCGGTAGGTTTCTATTTAGCTTCTACGCTGACCGTTTGCCGTTTCTCCCTTCATATCCCCATCGGTTTCTGGTAAAATAACGGCAAACGAATCCGGGAATCAAATCCGGGTCTTTAGCGAGTCTCCACTTTTTTTTTTTAATTTTACCGAAGGGAGAATCGACAAAAAAACGCGCTTACACACATATCCTCTGCGCATATAGGCTCTATATCACACGAAGAATCGAGGAATAATCAATTACCTCGGGTGGATTTATTTAAGTAATGCTGCAAGGAAGTCTGCGCTCAGAAGATTTACAGGTTACCGCAAGAGGGCACACCGCTGATTGAATTCCTCTTTCGTGTTTGTGTGTGCGTGTGGGGTTTCTTGGCGCGTACGAGCAAAATTCCGCAGTAACGACTCCCGAAATGATACTCTTTCATCGTGCTCACGTGGTAAAACCTACGCGTTTCAGTTCTGCAACTTTCAACCAAGGTTGATTAACATAATTACCCGCAGAATTCTCGAAGTAAATGTGTACGACTTGATTCTAATAGATGAGTGCAATAGGCGCTTTGGGTGCGAAAAGCCAATTAATCTTTTTACGTGAAGGGAAATGAATACTTAGCACAGAGCTCTTGTAACCTTTTTTACACTACAATAAGAATATTCTTAATAACACCCCGAATGACAATAATACGGCAAAAACGTTAGAAATTAGGAACGTAAGCCGTTGGTATGCAGCTGAGCAATTAAATAAATCTACGCTCTACACTGAGAGAAAAATATATACACGGCATCAATGGCATTTTTTTTACCATTGATCCGCGTGTTTTTAATAACGAATATGAATTTCCATTAACATGAGAATACTGTTACGCTGAATATTACCACGGAACGTAATTTCTCAGATATAAAACAATGCACCAAGAGAAATGGGAACTGAGATGGCGGGGGGCAAACAACAATAAAGTTACGCAGTATGCTAAGATTCATGACAGTGTTTTTCACCTTCGATGGCATAACGGGTTCGCGTTTTTTCTCACATACGAGTAGTAGATTGAGTTTTGGCATGTTATTTATCCAGCACATCTGTATAAATTGGGGTTAGTAGATTCTCCAGCTTCTCGTGCGGTTATGACGAAGCGATCTGAATCATTTGTTTTTGGTGTTCAAACTATGAAGCACAGCGACGCAAACTATTTAAAAGTTTGATAAACTTGAATGTACAGCTACCTACAGCTATCATACCTATTTTGAAATTCAATAACATTGAAATATACCGCACTATATGGCAATTTATCAAGGAATGTAAGATTCTAATATAAAGCCTAGATCCTGCATAAACTACCATAACGTGGCTGATGGGCTGAGATCCCTTTAATGCAAAAAAAAAAAAAAAAACAATGCACCGAACTAATTCTAAGTTGGGGCGGAGGGGCGGAAATAATGACAATACTTACTCCCGCATGATGCAGTGGAATCATACATCTAAATTTATCTTGTAATTGTGTTCCGCATGGATCATTCAAACATTCAAGCCTTCATCTCTGACAACATTGCTTTCTCCCGCATCCTTCAATCCAAGCTAGTTAAGATGCCATTAAAAAAACATAAGAACATTTGATAATCAACAATTTGCACGAAACAAATGAAACTTTCTACTATTACTAAAATATGGTTACATATTTTAGTAATACATATAATTTATATAATAAACCTCAAATTTAAATATCAAATTATTTCAACATAAACCTATATTAGGTCACATTAAAAACGTATGCATGTGGCCAACCCATTTTACCCGCGATGTGATTTGTGTGCATAATTGATGCCTTAAAACTGCTGAATCATTGTATCGAGAAATTTTCATAATAATGTTTATTTTTGTATAAATTTTAGTTAAAGAGTTAATTGAATAATTTATTTATTTAAGTGTTAAGTTTTTTTGTTTTAATTTCATTCTTTTAGATGTCTAGCATTTGGCTAGGTCTATTTGGCGCCTTTTCTTTTAGTTTTTGTCGGTGAATTGTGCGACTGCGTTGTACGCAGCGTTAGAGATTTTAGCAACCAGTTCCTTGGTAGACGCTAGCGTGAGTACATGTATTTTGAAATTCTTTGCAGCAATTTTGTATTACATTTATATATCGCAATTTAATTCGTATTATTTGTTTTATTCTGTCCATCAAGGAATTCGCGTAATAATAATTGTTATTATATTGATGTGTACACATTATAAATATAAGATTATTTATTATTTTTGTTCGGAAAGATATTTTAGTTTAAAGAATTAATTTTTCCGTTTTCTAGTTTGCTGATTCATTTTTATTTTATTAATCACCTCGGTTTGGGCGAATAGAAGCTTTGTGCTTGCATTTAGATTTTTCTTTTGTTATTACTAGTAATTGTCCACGTTTAATTTAGTTTGTTTTGCTTTGAAACTACGTGGTTTGAAATTGTAAGAATTACGATTATCTTCCTGAGCAAATTAATCTTTTGCTTTGATATAGGAAATAGCACTGTCCTATTGTATTTTAGAATCAACTGCAGTTTTTAAGTTTAAGCCAGAACCCTCAGTTCACGGTTTTTTTTTTTTGCAAATTGTAATTAACTTTTTTTTTCTTTTTTTTTAAATAATAAAATTGTTGATTGTTAATTAACGTTGTTGAGTTAAAATTCTGTTCTTTTATTTTAAATTAAACTTTTTCAATTTTTGGGGTAATCGGAAAAGTCAGTTTTCTTTCACTCACATTTTACTTTTCGTGGTTAGATTCAAGTTTTAATTCGCGAGGGTAACTCTGGGGCTAATTGTTCTTTTGCGTCTTTTAAAAGTTTTATTTGTTGACCTAGCTAATTTAATTTTTCCGTTTCATTTTTTTAAATTCATTTTACATTTTCAAATTCAGTTAGTACACAGCAGTATGTAACACTCGGTTGATATTAGTATACATATGTTTCACCTTACCAAGAATCTTCAGTGTTACTGGTCAACCTAACGTATTATAAGGAGAAATTCGTATATATTAAAAAAGACATTTTTGTTAAATGATAAATATATTTATGTAACATATAAGAACAATAAAAACATGATTAAATGTCATTACGTTGGTAAAGCTAGAGGTATATACAAAGTTATCGTCAGTGCGATTAGTGATTTTGTTTTGGTTTCAAATGGTGTGACTTTTTTTTATTTTTACACATCAGTTTCTTTCGATTCTACGTGATTAGATTGTAGTAACTACGTATTAAATCACCTTTTCGGCGACCTATTCCTCGTCACAGAAAATCCATTTCTCTCTCTCCCTAACAACGCTTACAAAAGTGTGCAGGAACACAAAGGGATTTCCACAAACTGAAAATTAGTTTCTCACGGTTGCCGACCGGGCGCTAGAACCGTGCCGAAATGACTAACGACCCGTTGAAAAAGGTTCGAAATTAATTTATAGAGGGCGCTCGACTTTAGACTCTCACATCGCCACTCTAGCGAGAATGCTACTTCGTTTCGAGGGCGCGACACTATATACACTGTGTCACGTGTCGAAGCAATAAAAGAGGAATTATATTGTGTATCTCTGCGTACGCTTGGTGACGTACGAGAGACTATCAAACGTGATTTCCAACTTTATATACATACATACATGCTTGCCACTACCTACATACATTGTTTATTTGTTGGGGAAATTTTGACATTCGGTTCTAGTGTAGCAACACATGCGAACCGAATACAATATACATGAATATGTAAATTGCTGTTGAAGGATGCGAGAGTGGTTACAATGTTATCGCTTGGTAAACATTCGTGACATTGCGTTGAGTAGGTTGGGGAGTGAGTGTGGGGCGATATTTTGTTTTTCTACAGGATGTTCTCTAACGCGAGCGGCTTATTTTAAATACTCTTATTTAAGCTGTCGAATTATTAATTTATGTATCTGCTTAAGATAATCTTTTATTCTTCTTATTAGATCTTAAGGGTGGGCAAGATTATAAAAAATTTCATCTCTGTCAATAATGGTAAAATTCATAATTCTTTTTAAAAAATAGATGTCTCTGTAGGTACCTATTTCTAACGTTTCGTAACAAAAAATATTTATGCTTTATACAGATTGGGTGGTTATAGAGAAAGTATTTACGAAATAAGAGGTGATAGAATAGAACGCAATTTGTGGAGTAAGGGGCGCATAGTATATTTGAACGATTTGAAATGGGTAGCATATCTACTATTTCCAACATATTTCCAGTGTGTCGAGTGAGTCGAGTAGATTTGTATCGGATACATCGTGCAGAGCAGGTAGCGATAGTACCCAATGCGTACAGCAAAGGAAAAAAAGCTATCGGGGATAATGAGAAAAAAAAAATGTTAATTTTGGGATATATGGTGATATAGTGAATATTAAATATAGAAAATAATAAAAATAATTTATTAATTGTTTCGACTGGTGGAAATATGTTATGTTATTTCTTCCACGTTTTAACATTTTATGTTAAAAAGATGCCAAAAATTATTATTTATTCTTATATATTTTGGTAAAGTATTTTTACATTCTCAATTATTAAAGAATCGGGTTATAGTTTATCTTAAATCTTATTTTAAAAAAAATACCCCAATTAACAGTCAGCAGATGGAGATTAGTACCCTTACACTTTAAAAACTGAACTTTCTTCTTAATCTATGTCAAAGTGATTTTTTTTATGACAATTTTTCATTAATAATAATTGGCACGGCAATAAATATTGCGGTGAATGAGTTTTTTTTTTAATAAATAAAAGGTATTATGTATATTTTACATTGCAAGTAACTGTGAACTGAGAAAAAAAATGCCGTACGCTTATCGCACTAGTCACTCACCGTTGTTTACAGTTGACCAGGTCAAAAAAGGATTTGACATTGGTAACTGATTGAATACAGCTAAAATCGAATGTCAAAATTTTGTAAGAATTCCTACCAGTAGTATGAGTCATGTGAATAAAATTATCCGCTAATAGATAATTAATAAAAACATTATCTACATCAAACGCACTTTATTTTTTGATGTGTATTCTTTATTTTCTCCTTTCGAATTTATTGGCAGTCTCGATATATTCAACCACGTATTAGTTTTCTAACGGCCGACAGCGCTCCTTGTGTATTTCTGTTTCTAAATATTTAAATTGAAAGCAAAAGTTATATAGTTGAGTGTTTCAAATTAATGCAATTTCTAATAATCAAGAATCAAAAAATATCCGGAGAAAGCTTTATTGAATATACATGAACACCTTGAGCGTTCACGTAGGTACCATTTGCAGGGCACTTTTTCGATCTTCTATGATCTTATTTTAAAATGCCAAAGAAAATTTAAGATACGGGGGTATCTACTGCTGTTAGCCGAAAAGATATAAATTCTTATTATTATTTTTTATATCCTATCATATCTATCTCTATTCTCTAAGGCCAACCATTTACAATCACACAAAAATTGTATACGCAATTTTCCCTGACAGGCAGACACGGCAGATAGTTTTTTGCCTTTGTTGTACTAAGGACATCGTAGGCAAATGGTATAGTGCGACCGTTGTCTTCGTCTGTTCAGCATACCCGCATATCTACGTAGCTCACTCGTATGCCCTGGGAACACTGTGGTGTATAGTACTATTGCAGTGTTTTATACGTAATACGTATATTAAATAAAATATAAACGAAAATATAGGATTTATCTTAAAATGTAATAATATTGCATCATTTATTAGATGGATATTTTATATTTCAATATTCTGTATACGTTTACGGCTCCATCTTACGGCAAAAGGACAAAGGCGGTGTTTTCTATGTAAGGGTGTTCCAAATACTTCTTTGTACATGTAGTTGTAAAAAAAACACCAAGGTCAATCTTTCATTTTGAATAGGTTTTGGCATAACTACTGTACGATTTCATTTTCTTTTTTGTAAATATGATGTATGTAACATCATCTGCGGGCTCAAACTCCTACTTCGTATTTTTTATATTAGTTTAAAATTAAGTTTTATTCTTATTTACTTTTTCAACAGTTTAACTTGAGACTCAATAATAACTAGAAAATATTAACTTATTACTATATAATTTTACATTAATTCTACGCTAAAAGATGCAAAACCTGTGAAGTTATAGTTATTGCCGATTTGCAGGGATCTGTAACAATCTTGCCCAGCCTTAAATAATGTATAGGGCGCTAGAATTTTGTTTTTTTGAAACTGACAACTTATGACAATTTATGACTTCCCAGTCGCCTGTTATTCATAATTTTCAGATCATATACAAAAGTGACAATTTTAACAAAGACAAGTAGCGTTTTGTCACTATAACACACGGGGTTTTTATTTAAAATCTACATTACATATATAATTCGTCGGAAAGTTTTAACGCACTCCAGTTGTACTTTATTTGTCATTTTTATGTAATACCTTATAGTAGTACCTACTAAAAACTAGCGGGAGGTTTCAAATTACGCTTTTCGTAATATCCCTTATGCCTTACAGAAATAACTCACCCTCAACTACACATTCCAACAACATTGTTGCCCTTTTTAATACTCTACCAATTTAAATTCCGTACATTTTGATAATAAATGGTACCTAAAAATCACCTCGCAATCTTGGAGTGCCGGAGACAGTTACATCGACTCTATTGCCTTCTTCTTTTGCCTATACGTCTTATTTTCAGCGCTTCCGGTAAAATTCGCCGCCGTTATTGAAAGGTAATGTACCGGAAGTATTAGGATTTACGATGGCGCATCAAGTAATAGTACCGTCGGACATTTTAATACACGTCCTCATTCACCTGACGGTTTATCTTCGACGGGGGGAATAGTCGAGTAAAGGGAAAAACGATCGCCGCGCCACCTAGGGGTGTAAATGTGCGCCACTTCCGCCGCGGTATAAATATATTCGAGTTCCAGACATGCAACGAACGAAACGGGAATAAAAAGAAAACATTAGTTCCGAAGCCCTTAACCGGAAACGCACGGAACAAATTACAGACCTCACAGTTCCTTGTGTTAGTATCGAGGCATACGTGTACACATACGTGACTAACAGCTTCGAGGGAATTGTGTCGGTTGAATAAATCAAATGGGAGTGGAAGGATTTGCGCCCTGTTGCTCTACTTATATATACAGGGTGATTCAGATTATGTGAGCGGAATTGCGTCTGTGAATTATGTTAGAATTAGCGAACTATTAAAATCTCTATTGATAATTGACGTAATCTGCGTAGGCTTTCACGGCCGGTGTAACTATAACTAACAGCTTCTTGCGGGTTTCGCCGTGTGTCAAAACTTTCGCAAAGAAGTTTGCAAGGATGGAAGAAAAGAAGATCAAGGAGCAACCTGGTACACTGAAGAACGTTGTGATTAATTTATCAACGCAGACGAAACAAAAGTACTTGCCTTAGGGATGAACTACGTCATTGCCCCAAAAGAGTACCAACAGAAGAAATCATCGCGGAGGTAGAAGCAGCGATCAAAGGAATTCCGAACATCGAAGCAGAAGAAGTGCGACAAGAAGTAAGCAGAGCATTGAAGAAAGCAAAGCCACCGAAACGCAACCTGCCCAGGGAAGAAGAGGCAGCACTTACAAATTTGAAAGCTGAAGAAGACATCGTTATCCTCAAAGCAGACAAAGGGAATGCAACAGTACTACTAAATAAAGAAGATTACCGAAAAAAGATGAAGGAACTACTTGACGAGAACACCTACAAGGAAATAAGAAAAGATCCAACGGAGAAGATTACAAAAACAGTAAGGGAGAGCATAAAGATTTCATCGATACCTAAAGAGATGCAGAACAGCTATCAAGAGCCGCTAGACCACCCAGGCTGTATGGAATACCAAAAATACATAAAGAAGGAGTGCCATTAAGACCGATTGTAAGCAACATTGGATCACCGACTTACGATTTGTCGAAATATTTAGCTAACTTTCTAAAGCCATATAACCCGGACAAACTGCAACGTATGTGAAGAATTCGAAACATTTCGTGGATATTCTGTCTACGCTAAAGACTGAACCTACAGACATTTTAGTAAGTTTCGACATTATATCACTATTCACTAACATACGGAGGACGTACTGGTCTTACTTCCAGAACTTGGACTACAAGAAGACATCATTGAATTAGTGAAACTGTGCTTATCCACGACATACTTTTTGTATGAAAAAAAATACTACGAGCAGAAGAACGGAACAGCAATGGGAAGTCCTTTATGACCTGTAATAGCCAACTTGTTTATGGAAGCATTTGAAGAAGAAGCCCTAAGTTCCAGCGATATGAAACCCAAGTGTTGGTTGCGATATGTCGACGATACTTTTGTAATATGGCAACACGGAGAAGAAAAACTACAACAGTTCTTGGAACACATAAACTTACAGCACCCAGCCATCAAGTTTACCATGGAGAAAGAACAAAATGGAAATCTCCCTTTCCTGGATGTTATGGCCAAGAAAACAAAAGAGGGGATGCTACAGCACGCAGTATTTAGAAAGAAGACGCACACCGATAGATATCTGCATGCAAGATCTCACCATCATCCGATGCAGAAGAAGACATTAATACAAACATTACTATCCAGAGCCGAAACCATCAGTGACGAACAACATCTTACCAGTGAAAAGATACATTTGGAGAAAGCACTAAAGAAGAATGGTTACACTGACATCGACATAAGAAGAGCCACTAAGAAGAAGACGACACTGCAGAAAACCTACAGAACCACGAAGAGGGGTGGCGTGTTTACCTTACATAGCAGGAGTCACCAAAAAAGTAGGCCGAATTTTGAAAAAACGTAACGTACAAGTACGCTTCGGGACTGCAACGTCGATCCGGCAGTATCTACCCCCACCACAAAGGATAAGATACCCAAGGGGCGCACAGAAGGTATCTACAAGATAACATGCCAATGCGAACAGTGCTACGTCGGACAAACAGGAAGAGCCATCGACATAAGAATAAAAGAACACGAGAGGGACGCAAGATTAAGAAGGACCGAGCAATCAGCGGTGGCAGAACACATGCACGACACCGGACACAAAATGGATTTCAAGAATGTAAAAGTAATAACTACCACCAAGAACTACGGGAAAAGACTCATCAGGGAAGCCATAGAAATAGAAAAGAATAAAACCGTTAACAGAGAAGAAGGGTACCACCTTAGCAACACGTGGAAGAGCCTACTACGAACCGTCACTGTCAATGGAGAGGAAACTACACGGTTGGATGCACCAGGGGCGTATATAAGAAGAATGTCGGACCATGGAGAATCAGTTCAGTTATCCTGAAGAAGCTGTCAGTATGAACAGCGAAACGTCGAGCGAAAGTTTTGACACACGGCGAAACCCGCAAGAAGCTGTTAGTTATTGACGTAATAATTATAATGATTATAATAACTTTATTTTCAATAGATGCTCGTATAACACAAGACGTGATTAGAAAAGAGTCGGTAAAAAAGAAATAAGAGATTCATAACATGAATAGCAATTTAGACTTAGCAAATAAGTCTTAATCCACAGTTTAAGACTAAAATAGTTTGAAATAGATCTAAATTCAGTTGAAAATTTATTATGTAACTTGCAGCCTATAAAACACATTGAGCCGTTATTTGAGGACCGCCTACTCGCCCAAGAAACAGTCCTTAGAAACCCGCATTCTTTCGCTCAAACGAAATCAGTGCTCTGGCTCATTAAGTGATCCGAACGTTAATTGAGCGGAGCCGGTTACCTGGTCCGTCAATTAATTCCGAACGTTGATTGATCGGAGCCGGTTATATGGGTCCCCAATTAATCCCGCACACTAATTATGTTGTATTGGTTTCCTTCTGGCCCACCAATTAATACAAACCGTTAATTAAGTGAAATCGGTTTTGTTTCTGACTCACCAATTCGTCAATAACCTTAAATTGACTCTCTAATTTGGTCTAGTTGAATTCGGAAACTACATCATACAATGATGGGCGCTTCCTTAGCGTCGTGTTGATAGAAAGTTCCAAGGATCTGGAATCACATCCGCATACACATGCCTCGAGTCGAACAGACGTACTCTATGTTTCAAGATGTTTGTATTTTTTTTGAGACTTAATTGCTTAAATGTTGGTCTACTCTTTCTCCGACATTCATGGTTAAAAATCACATAGAAATGCCTCAAGAACTTAACGCTCTTGATTTGATTGAACGCGTCCTGATTGGGGTGAAAGAGTTTCTAGAAAAAAATCGTAGATAAAGGTCAAAATGAATTTTAATCGATTGAAATATTAACCAAAAATGTCATTTAAGTAATGTGTCCTCTGGTTAAGCGTTCTAAAAGTTACAGATTCGCCCAGGCGTATATATCATCATCTAAATTATCCTTCTGTACCATTTCGTTTGAATACACCATCATCGGTGTAAGCCAAATGAGTTTAAACTCATCGGAATACAAGCGGAAGAAACTGAGTCGCATTTATTCGGCTTTTAGAAAGCGTCAGCGCGCGATGTGGCACTTCCTTTTCGACGGCCAAATTGGAACGGCGTGGCCCTTCATTATGTTCGCTCTCCGCACTTAATCAAATTTTTATATTTTCGTTCCCGAAAGATTTACAGCGCGCGACTGATTATCACCGCTTACATCAACTGGGAAGTGTCGACGCCGGGACATCGCGGAAAGTAATTAAAACTTCTAGATGAAATTATGATAAAAGCGACCCACCAACGAAGGAGGAGTAGTGTGATACGACGCAGCCGTCCGCGATCTCATAAATTACGTTTGTTAACACGGTCGACATACGCCAGAGGGCAGCACCCGACAAATGAGAAAGCATTACGGTCGACTTTAACCGGAAAAAAAATAGTGATAAAAGTTTTGCGAAATTATGGAATCGAAACCTGATCTACCCCTTATACAAGTAAGTACAAATTCTATAAGAAAAAAAATAATAAGGGTGGTTATGGAAAAGAACAAATATTAAAATTAGGAAGAATAAGAACCACATTAAATTTTATTTTATTAGTTGACAGTTGTTATTAAGTTAAAGTATTGACAAATATCATGAGTGTTGCTGAATTTTATTAATTCACTCTGCGTTCTTCATCATAAGCAGCCATTTCTTAACTACAATCCCGAGTAGAACAACACTCCTACCTATTTCGGCGCCCAACGTGGGGCACACTTATTGAGGGTGCTGTTCTACTAGTCGTTATGCATGCAATGTGCTTGGAGAAGTGCTTCAGTTGCCTTCCCAACTGCATAACCATTTTCCAACTTTAATAGTATCTGTACTGTATCTTGCGCTGAGAAAGTTTTCTTGTCATTCTTGGTTTATAGCTATATTAATGTGGCACACATTATTTTGACATGACGATACAAATTACAGTAAAATAGGCTTGAAAAAATTTGTTGTGCTAGGTTTACTTATGTGGGAATAACTGTGCATAATTGTTTTATTAGTTAATGGGTGGCATTTAGAAAAAGATAAAGTATTGACAAATGTCAAGAGTGTTACTGAATTTTATTAATTTTCTCTGCGTTCTTCATCATAAGCAGCCATTTCTTAACTACAATCCCGAGTAGAACAACGCTTCTACCAAGTTCGGCGCCCAACGTGGGGCAAACTTATTGGAGTGTTATTCTACTAGTCGTTATACATGCAATGTGCGTGGCGAAGTGCTTCAGCTGCCTTTCCAACTGCATAACCATTTTTCAACTTTAATAGCATCTGTACTGTATCTTGCGCTGAGAAAGTTTTCTTGTCATTCTTGGTTTATAGCTATATTAATGTGGCACACATTATTTTGACATGACGATACAAATTACAGTAAAATAGGCTTGAGAAAATTTGTTGTGCTAGATTTACTTATGTGGGAATAACTGTGCATAATTGTTTTATTAGTTAATGGGTGGCATTTAGAAAAAGATAAAGTATTGACAAATGTCAAGAGTGTTACTGAATTTTATTAATTTTCTCTGCGTTCTTCATCATAAGCAGCCATTTCTTAGCTACAATCCCGAGTAGAACAACGCTTCTACCAAGTTCGGCGCCCAACGTGGGGCAAACTTATTGGGGGTATTGTTCTACTAGTCGTTATGCATGCAATGTGGATGGCGAAGTGCTTCAGCTGCCTTTTCAACTGCATAACCATTCTCCGACTTTAATAGTATCTGTGCTGTTTTTTGGGCTGAGAAAGTTTTCTTGTCATTCTTGTTTTATAACTGTATCGATATGGTACACATTATTTTGACATGACGATACAAATTACAGCAAAATAAGCTTGAGAAAATTTATTGTGCTAGATTTACTTATGTGGGAATAACTGTGCATATAATTGTTTTATTAGTTGATGGGTGGCATTTACAAAAAGATAAAGTATTAACAAATGTCAAGAGTGTTACTGAAGTTTATTTCCTCTGCGTTCTTCATCATAAGAAATCATTTCTTAACTACAATTCCGAGTAGAACAACACTCCTACCAAGTTCGGCGCCCAACGTGGGGCAAACTTATTGGGGGCGTTGTTCTAGTAGTCGTTATGCATGCAATGTGCATGGCGAAGTGCTTCAGCTGTCTTTCCAACTGCATAACCATTTTCCAACTTTAATAGTATCTGTACTATTTTTTGGGCTGAGAAAGTTTTCCTGTCATTCTTGGTTTATACCTACATTAATGTGGCACACATTATTTTGACATGCCGATACAAATTACAGCAAAACAAGCTCGACAAAATTTGTTGTGCTAGATTTACTTATGTGGGAATTACTGTGCATATAATTGTTTTGTTAGTTGATGGGTAGCACTTACAACAAGATAAAGTATTGACAAATGTTAAGAGTGTTACTGAATTTTATTAATTTTCTCTGCGTTCTTCATCATAAGCAATCATTTCTTAACTACAATCCCGAGTAGAATAAGACTCCTACCAAGTTCGGCGCCCAACGTGGGGCAAATTTATTGGAGGGTTGTTCTACTAGTCGTTTTGCTCTCCAACTGCATAACCATTTTCCAACATTAATAGTATCTGTACTTTTTCTTGCGCTGAGAAAGCTTCCTTGCCATTTTTAGTTTATAACAATATCAATGTAACAAACATGATTTTGACATAATTACACTAATTACAGTAAAATAAGCTTGAGAAAATTTGTTGTGCTAGATTTACTTATGTGGGAATAACTGTGCATATAATTGTTTTATTAGTTGATGGGTAGCATTAAAAAAAATAAAGTATTGACAAACGTCAAGGGTGTTACTGAATTTTATTAATTTTCTCTGCGTTCTTCATCATAAGAAATCATTTCTTAACTACAATCCCGAGTAGAACAGCACTCCTACCAAGTTTGGCGCCCAACGTGGGGCAAACTTATTGGGAGTGTTGTTCTACTAGTCGTTTTGCGCTCCAACTGCATAACCATTTTCCAACTTTAATTGTATCTGTACTTTTTCTTGCGCTGAAAAAGCTTGCTTGCCATTTTTAGTTTCTAACAATATCAATGTAACAAACGTGATTTTGACATAATGACACTAATTACAGTAAAATAAGCCTGAGAAAATTTATTGTGCTAGATTTACTTATGTGGGAATAACTGTGCATATAATTGTTTTATTAGTTGATGAGTGGCATTTAGAAAAAGATAAAGTATTGACAAACGTCAAGCGTGTTACTGAATTTTATTCATTTTCTCTGCGTTCTTCTTCATAAACAATCATTTCTTAACTACAATCCCGAGTAGAATAACACTCCTACCAAGTTCGGCGCCCAACGTGGGGCAAACTTATTGGGGATGTTGTTCTACTAGTCGTTTTGCTCTCTAACTGCATAACCATTTTCCAACTTTAATAGTATCTGTACTTTTTCCTGCGCTGAGAAAGCTTGCTTGCCATTTTTAGTTTATAACAATATCAATGTAACACAAACATGATTTTGACATAATGACACAAATTACAGTAAAATAAGCGTGAGAAAATTTGTTGTGTTAGATTTACTTATGTGGGAATAACTGTGTATGTAATTGTTTTATTAGTTGATGAGTGGCATTTAGAAAAAGATAAAGTATTGACAAACGTCAAGGGTGTTACTGAATTTTATTAATTTTCTCTGCGTTCTTCATCATAAGCAATCATTTCTTAACTACAATCCCGAGTAGAATAACACTCCTACCAAGTTCGGCGCCCAACGTGGGGCAAACTTATTGGGGGGTTGTTCTACTAGTCGTTTTGCTCTCCAACTGCATAACCATTTTCCAACTTTAATAGTATCTGTACTTTTTCTTGCGCTGAGAAATCTTGCTTGCCATTTTTAGTTTATAACAATATCAATATAACACAAACATGATTTTGACGTAATGACACAAATTACAGTAAAATGAGCTTGAGAAAATTTGTTGTGCTAGATTTACTTACGTGGGAATAACTGTGCATGTAATTGTTTTATTAGTTGATGAGTGGCATTTAGAAAAAGATAAAGTATTGACAAACGTCAAGGGTGTTACTGAATTTTATTCATTTTCTCTGCGTTCTTCATCATAAGCAATCATTTCTTAACTACAATCCCGAGTAGAATAACACTCCTACCAAGTTCGGCGCCCAACGTGGGGCAAACTAGTCGTTTTGCTCTCCAACTGCATAACCATTTTCCAACTTTAATAGTATCTGTACTTTTTCTTGCGCTGAGAAAGCTTGCTTGCCATTTTTAGTTTATAACAATATCAATGTAACAAACGTGATTTTGACATAATGACACAAATTACAGTAAAATAAGCATGAGAAAATTTGTTGTGCTAGATTTACTTATGTGGGAATAACTGTGCATGTAATTGTTTTATTAGTTGATGGGTGGGATTAAAGAAAATAAAGTATTGACAAACGTCAAGGGTGTTACTGAATTTTATTAATTATTCTATGCGTTCTTCATCATAAGTACTCATTTTTGTACTACAATCACATGTAGATCAACACTCTTATATTCCTGAATTGCAAGAGAAGCTTGCTAAGTCATTGCACCATATGGAATAGGATAAATATTATTTGAACGATATTGCTTAAGTTTTTCGGCTATCATTAACCACTCCTGAGGGATTACTGGAATTTGAAAACAGCATCAATTTTACTTGATTAAAAAAGCACACAAATTCTAATCATACATATTTCTTTCGAAGTCTGTAATGCGAACATACAAGATACATTTTTTCTTCTACCTTCTTCATCCGGACCCTCATCTAGCAAATTTCCTTGGGGAAAACCCAGGATAGGTGGCGATGGCGGGTATCTCGAAGACAATCCCATTGGATTACTCCGTCCCGAAAAGCACATCTTCCGATACCTAAAGCTGCTCCTTTTCATATTTCCCCGACATAACCCAGGAAATGAGACGGGTGGGGGTTACATTTGTTTCGTTGTAGGAACAGCGCCGATGTTGGGGCTTCCTCCCGTTCGGAGTGGGCGCTTAAATATGATTTTTGCCCACGCGAATGTTGGAAGTTGACCCGAGTTAAACGGTGCGAGAGATATTTATTGGAAATACTGGGTGCGCTAGCGTATCGCATATTGAAGCCGCGCGAGGCGAGGGGTGGCGCTGTTCTACGCGGGACTTCTGTAAATATTGACGAGATGGGATGCAAGAAATAAAGCGGTTGATATTGATGCGGACAGATATTCGTAAAATTGGGGTTTGAATAGGCGAGGAATTAAGTTTTTGAGATTTGTTGTTGAGATGAATAGTGGAACAATAATGATGTGTACAATAGCACTAGCGCTCAATTTAATTTTTTTCTAAATAAATAGCAGGCAAGAAATCCAAATGTGAATGTAAAAATTAAGTTTGCACGACTTTCTGCGCCTAAATTTTTATAGTTTTCTAGGAAATTAGGCACTAGACTGGCTAGTTTTTGTTATTGTCTTCGGGTCATATCGCGATGTGTTTGCCTTGAAGCTGCATTTAGTGCATATAATGCATACATAAACTCCCGTTTGACGTATGGTGTAATTTTCTGGGGCAATTCTGTCGGCATGGAACGTATATTCAAGCTACAAAAATCAAGTGTTAGGGCTATTTTTAATCTAAGGAACAGAGACAGTTGCAAATCATATTTTATAAACAATCATTTACTTGCCTCGCCATGTTTATATATCCTAGAATGTGCATTATTTGTTAAAGCTAATCATGCAGACTTTTTTCATAAGTATGAGCTACACCACACTCACAATACTAGGAACATTGTGACTCCACATCTACTGGCGCCTTGTTAGGGGGTTCGCTCGCTCTCAAGCGTAAAGGTCTTCGATCGAAATAATTTGGTTCGACACACAAATTTTTGGATGACACTATATATTTGACAAAACAAATTAAATTCAAGATAAATAAAAAATACAATGAATGACAATGAATGACAATAAAACAACTCTTAACATAGGTTACGATGATAATATATATTGAGGTTCGGTTTTAACCGGTATACTTAAATGATAAATTAAACTATTAATTATGATATAATTCCGAAATATATATGTATGAAATATTAATTTTGGTGCAAAGAAAAGAATAATAAAATTAAAATATACGACTTAGCTGGTAATTTCTAGAAGTGGCGATGTATTGCGTCCGTAAGAGTGGTTTGAGCGCGTTACGCTGATGTCAAGGCGTGGTCCCCTTTCGAATTCAACGATCCGGATTTGGTCTCCCAAACTAAGTACTTCGTTCGCCCTCTTGGTTTCACTCAACGCCAAAATAAAGTGGTAGTAGATAATAGATAATAGTTGTAGGTCCTAAGATAGGATCGAATTACTAAACAGATAAAATTAACAACAAAAGTCCGCTTACCAGTGACCTAAGATGACGCCATTAACAAAATGAAATGCCGGCTAGACGCTGCTGTTTCAAAACCTTTTCAGGAATATCGATGCAAAGGACACAAATCTCCTGGCAGTTCCAGGTAACACGAACAAAAACGCACTCGATATTAGAAGTTTCTCGCGCGACAAAATCCCACAATGTGGTCTAATTGAAAATTTGCACGGAGCAACTTGAACAGCGCGTCTAAGATGGTGTGTCGCCTGTGCGTCTCCCTTACTTAGCTAAAAGAAATCGGAAAATACAACGTGAATCAAAATAAGTCACTGACACACTTAATAATGCGAAGTAATTTACACATAAGAAAAGGTTTTAATGAATGAAACTTAAACTAATAATTAAAGAAAGAAAAGCTAATTTAACTGACAATGAATCACTAATTAATTTGGAAATAAATAACGAAAATGAGACATTAAGTTTTGCTATCGCGGTAAGATGCGTTGTGACGACCAAGGAGTTAGACACTTCACTGCTAGATGGCGTTGCAGGGTCTAATTCTTAAATTAAATTAAATAAAAATCTTTAAATAAAATCTAAAAATGAAGTGATCGCAATCCAACGGCAACAGCCTCAGACACATTTATCAAAAGTACA
The DNA here is from genome assembly GCA_004143645.1 of Protaetia brevitarsis. Lineage (NCBI taxonomy): Eukaryota > Metazoa > Arthropoda > Insecta > Coleoptera > Scarabaeidae > Protaetia > Protaetia brevitarsis. The sequence goes on from RXPK01000045.1 coordinate 1,190,225, forward strand.
AAGGAATGCTCTACACTATTGCATCAGGATATATAATCATATACCAGACAATATAAAAGCGTTGCCTTATGCTTTGTATAAGAAAAATTAAAAGAAAACCTAATTTGTAACGCCTATTACACCATAAATGATTTCTTGTCAAATCAATTTAATTAAATGCTCATGCTGTTTTGATTCACATTTTGACTCTTTTTGTTTTAACATGCGTGTACATTGTTTTTTCTTTTCGTGTGTTACTTGTTTTACTGTTTTTTTGCTGAAATCCAAGCTGTCAGCTCTAAATTATTCTTTGTACGTTCAAAATTTTGTTTTGAATACCTCCCTAACTTGTGGACCATCAAATATTTCTTTGTGAGCTTTCGCATCTGACAGCTTGTGCGTAAAACGGTTGTTTCCTCTTTCTAATACTTTCAGAAACTGTTTAATTAATCTTAATTTAATGTGTAGAGGGGTTTATTATTTTATGTGGGCTGGTATATATATTTACATGTTTGCTCTTCAATAATTCATAGGATTTTATAGTAGAATCAAACTAAATTACACGAGTGGAATTACGAAGAAAAGTATTTACGATTACTCAAGCTTAATTGTTTTAAAAATTATAATGCACGCTACTGTATATATGTAAGAAAGGAACAGAATTCAGTTGAGAGTGGGAAAGTGTACAAACGCTATTAAAGCGGAAAAAAGTTCGGTGTGACAGAATTTTAAGTACTTCGAGAAGTTCTGAACAAACTTTTTCAATTATTTTTTTTTTTTTTCGTTTCCTTCCAAGAAGATATTATTTGTGAAGGCAAGATTGAAGCGCTTAGTACGTCTTTAGCATTTATATTACTCAAACAGTGATGCAGGTTGCGCTTAGATGTACGACGTATTCGCTTAAATACGAAATCAATTAGAAAAATATCTAGTATTAATACAGGTTATAGGTATTATAAAGGTGCTTCACCAGAAATATAGTAGTTTGTGATTAGGAATAAGTTAAAATGTTTAAACCTTTAATCTCAAGGGGCAACATATTGACAATATTATGTCAATATATGCGACAAACTTTAAGAGCTGATTTCTGAGGTTATTTTGATCATAAAAGTTCATATGAGTATATGTCCAAAACGGTTTGGTTTTAAAGTTATTGAATATTTAATAATAAATTACGAACTATGACTAACACGATATAATATCACAGTTGGTTCTTCAAAAACTATTGTGTTGAGAGGGAATTGTTTATTTGTCATTTCAATATTTGTCAATAGTTGTCAGAGTATTCATTCAGTTTATTGCCAGTTTCTGTTTTCTAAAATGAATTACACGAATGCTGAGATGTGTGATATGCTTTTTCGTTTACGGTCTTGCTAATGGAAATTCGCGTGCTGCTAGACATCTTTATGAAGAACGATACCTGAACCGTATCATCCCGCATCATTCTAGTGAATGCCCGTCATCAACATCAATTCTCTGTCAATGTGTGGGGCGGAATTGTTGGAGATCACTTGATACGTCCACATTTTTTACCGATGCGGTTAAATGACGATTTATACCGCAATTTTCTTGAAGAGGAGCTACCCCTACTGCTGGAAGAAGTTTCGTTGCAATTAAGATTACAAATGTATTTTATGCATGACGGTGCTCCAGCGCATTTTAATTTAGTTGCTCGCGAGTTTTTGGACAATACGTATCCAGATCGGTGGATAGGACGGGGAGGTCCACAACCGTGGCCTCCTCAGTCTCCAGACTTAAATTCTTTTCTCTGGGGTCGCCTTAAATCATTAGTTTATACGACTCCCATTGAAAATATCGATGAACTGAGAAATCGTATTATCGCAGTTTTTCAAACAATTCGAAATACTCCTGGTATTTTAGAACGGACTCGCCAGTCAATACAACGGAGGATAGAAGCTTGTATTGCAGTTTGGGGGCGGTCATTTTCAACAGTTAGTATAAGTTAATTTTGTTGTGCTAATTATTTTATTAATTTATAATAAAAACATTAATTTTGTTAACTTACTATTAAACATTGTACAACTTTAGAACTAAGCGATTTTGGACATATGTTCTTATGAACTTTTATGATCAAAATAACCCCCGGAATCAGCGCTTAAAGTTTGTCGCATATATTGAGAATCACCCTGTTAATACATATAAATATCTATAATTTACTTGTACAGAAAACCATTAATTGCAAAATTTAGCAAAAGTGTCTTATCTGTCAGTGTATGTGTCATGTGTGTGGGTGTCTATGTTACAGATTACGGTAATTACAGGTTTCTGTACACTATATCCAAACACCGAATACGAGGGTTACCGAAAAAGTAACGTAGGTACCCCAATAATTAACCTTGGATAAGTTGGTAAAAAAATTGAAAATCGTAAAACTGTTTGCATTGCCATAAAAGTAATAGAAATATCTTCCAAATGAGCTTCTAAATGAAATGACTTCCCATTTAAAATTTTAAAGATAGCTACGCCCTCTATTTACTATACAATTTACAACCTCACTGTATATTTATAGATGTATTTTGTACTTTATAAATCATGAGAAACTAATACGCAATTCTGACATTCATAATCATAATGCTAGGAACGAACCCTTATTAAAAATTGATCAACATAAGTCATCAAGTTTAAGAACAACCCATCCTATGTGGGAAAACGTTTTTACAACTTTTTGCCTAGTAACATTAGAAATCGTTCCCATCCTAAACAATTCAATTGCATGCTTGAACAACATTTACTTAAATCAGGCTTTTACTCAGTTCATACAGTGTAATCCGATATTTGTTTTCATGTATTTCAGTTTTACATTGTATGACATTGCATTTGACGTGTCCTGTATGTAGTTTGATCTTTGGACAAAATAAATTATTATTATTATTCACATAGGTTGAGAATCACCCTACTGTGATGTAGACTGTATTGGATATTTAATAAGTATAGTAAATAAAACTTGATGGTAATTTGAAATAAAATCAAACAGTTCTTATCAAAACTTGAGTTCCGGCAATATCAGTCGATGTTTATCTATATACGAAGTAATTTAGTTTTCTCTCCGTTTAGGAAAACCCATACATAGTCCCCCCAAAACCTTAGGCATTGCGTAGGAATAAAGAGATTCGTCAAATGAGGAAACGTTATCTGAAACGCGTTTCTTCGGCCCCTTTTTTTCCCGAGTTCCGGGCTCCTGTCCGGAATGATGGACGACCTCCTAAACGATCCGGGATATTTATTATGCATAGGTGCGACCCTAGGACAACTCGCCGGGTCAAAGGCGGGTCAAAGGGGGTGTCCCCTCGTCCGGAACGCTTCAACGTCGACGCGGGTCCCTTCGGCTAAGCGACGTCGGCGCACGCTGTTTTGATTTAGGAGCGGACGATATTTTCGCAGAGCGCACCGCGAGACGGAAAAATCATGTAGCGGAAAATCGAAAACGCTTCGGACGGATTCTATTTCCCCCCATGGTCCGCGTAAACGTTACTTTTATTATACGGCTGCCATTTTCGATAATCGGCGGGCGCATTAGGTCGTATAAGGGATCGCGGACTGGAGGGCCCTTAATGGGTGCTCCGGGGGTCCATTGCGGACCCTTTGTCTTCTACTCCCGGGCACGCCGGCCCTTATTTCCAATTCCGGTTAACGATGCAAATGGGAACGGTCGGAATAAGTAATAAATATTTCGGATAGGTCCTCTCTCCGTTTTAATAACGTTCAAATCCAGATTCCATAGAAACGGAATGGGAATATACGGGGATTAGTAGGAAAAATCCAGCATCGACTATCAAGGAGAAGCCAGTTGCTTCAATTCGCTAACAAGGAAAGATATACCCGAGTGTATCTGTTCGATTTTGATAAAATTTGGTAGAAATGTAGAACACCAAAGAATATTTTACACATATTTTTTTAACGTCCCGCTTTTGATTCTTGGGTGTGTATTGGGGGCCCAAAGTTTCCCTCAACAACACATTTTTTACAATACTTCAGAAACGAGAAGAGATATCGAAATCGGGTAAAGATCAAATCGTTCCTTGTTACGAGCGGTACATTATATTATTATACGTCTGACACGATAAACAAAACGTCAAATATTAGTCGATAAATTTCAAAATTTGTTGTTGTCCAGATAATATGTTAACCTTGGAATCTTTTATGGCCGAGCCCGTTCAGGAGAAGACGGAGTTCCTCGAATTTATAACGCCCACTACGTCTAAAGGTAGCATAAAAGATCACACCTAAAATTACTCTGTAGACGTGGAGAGCAGAGCAGAACATGTATCTGAACTTTAAGTAGGTGCGAGGAACAGTAGAATAAATACAAAAGAAATTAAAAAATCACGAGTTAAAAATATAATAAGTACATAAAACAAATCAATTACAAAATACAAATACAAAATTGTGAAATTAAATTCAAAGTTACAATTTACAAAATAATTAATCAACTACTGGATCCAGTTTCACTTTGATTGTTTGCCTATCAAGAATTTTAAATTAAATAATAAAAAGATTTGTTTTTACAACAAAATATATAACAATATTTAGCTGGCAACAAACGAAAATGTTTCGAAATGACAAATAATTAATTTGACAATTCTCGATAAATAATCAAATCAAAATTACAATTTTACAAAGTATTGAATAAATTTTGGGCGGGTAGAAACGGAAAATTTGTCAATTTAAAGTAAACCAGAAAACATCATAATAGTCCAAGGTATCAGCTAGGTGAAGTGGCTTCAATAATGTCTAAGTAAATTGGGTAATTCTGACCTCTCAATGTAGTCGATCTGTCACTAAGCTGTCAATCTCAGTCACAATACAAATGGGTTGGAGTTTGGCTACCGCCTCTTGATTAAAGGAAGATTTTAATAGTGCCCCTATTAAACTGACAAACGATCGCCTTTACACACTGGAGTTCAAACAATGACTGCCTGTCATTGTCTGAAAAAACAAATTTTTGACATCTGTCACGGGAGCGTCCTAAACAATCAGCCAACTAGTACATTACATGGATGCCTCCAATTATACCCATAGGCCTTATTGATAAATTGAATGTAACAATTTTAGGTTGAAAAAGAACAGTGGCGCACCCACGGCGTGGTTAAGAGGTTAAAAAATACCATTTCTGCTCACTCCCTGCTCTTGTATATTATAAATTCAATTTTTCTTTTTTTTTTTATCTTTAAGCTACATAAAAAAATAAAGGCTACATGTTTTTGGAATGTTTCTAAATGTTCATTTTAGGAAGTTTATGTTATTTTTATGTACACCTACAGAAGACTATTTCGCTTCATATTTTTAGAATTAAATTTAATGTCGCAAAATATTTCAATGACAAATCGTTTGTTATATTAAAATACAAAAAAGTAAAGTGACACGTACAAATAGTTATGCCAAAAAAAGTTTGTGCATTGTTGGTCTCACGTAAATATAAATTATCTATTTCATGTCTTGGCAAATCAATGTGTTTATGCAAAGATTGCAAGCTTTTTACAATAAGAAATTAACAAATTAATGTATTAATGATAATAACTGTAATAATTAACAGGCAAATTTTTTCCCAAGAAAAATTTCCTCCTCACGCAGGATTCGAACCTACACACTCTCATTTACCGGACGCACGCTCTACCAATTAAGCCAGAGAAGAGTATGCAAATTCGAGCCACAAATCGACATATGTCGATATCAGAACTTGAAACGCCGCCAGGACGGCAAATATGCAAAGATTACAAGCTTTTTACTAGTCAGAAATAACAAATTATTGTTGTTAATGTTTGCCGATGTATGCTATTGATTATTAAAACAAAACTTTAAAAGAAAATTATCAGTGCCTCGATACAAAAGTATGGTCGGCTTGCTAAAGTGTATTATCATAAAGGAGCAGGTTCCATTTGTTATAGGTAGTTATCAAACACATATTATTTAAAGATAATTACGACGCATCCAGGATGGCTTTTTTGTGTTAAATACAGGGTGATTCTCAATATGTGCGACAAACTTTAAGCGCTGATTCCTGGGGTTATTTTGATCATAAAAGTTCATAAGAACATATGCCCAAAATCGCTTAGTTCTAAAGTTGTAAAATGTTTAATAGTAAGTTAACATAATTAATGTTTTTATTATAAATTAATAAAATAATCAGCACAACAAAATTAACTTATTACTAACTGTGAAAAATGACCGCTCCCAACTGCTAATACAAGTTCTATCCTCCGTCGTATTGACTGGCGAGTCCGTTCTAAAATACCAGGGGTATTTCGAATTGTTTGAAAAACTGTGATAATACGATTTCTCAGTTCATCGACATTTTCAATGGGAGTCGTATAAACTAATGATTTAAGGTGACCCGAGAGAAAAAGTCCAAAAAATTTAAGTCTGGAGACGAGGACCCCACGGGTTGTGGAGCTCCCCGTCCCATCCACCGATCTGGATACGTATTGTCCAAAAACTCACGAGCAACTAAACTAAAATGCGCTGGCAGCACCGTCATGCATAAAATACATTTGTAATCTTAATTGCAACGGAACTTCTTCCAGTTATAGGGGTAGCTCCTCTTCAAGAAAAAAATTGCGGTATACCTTGCCATTTAACCGCATCGGTAAAAAATGTGGACCTGTCAAGTGATCTCCAACAATTTCGGCCCACACATTGACAGAGAATTGATGTTGATGACGGGCATTCACTAGTTCGTGCGGATTTTCTTTGGCCCATATGTGATTCTTATGAAAATTAATAATCGCGGTTTCTAGAGAAGTAGCCTCGTCGGTGAAGAATATTTGACCAAATAGTCAGGATTTGTGCGATTTTGTGTTTGCATCCATTGACAAAAAGCCACTCTTTGTGGAAAATCTGCCGGCAAAAGTGCCTGCACCCTGTTGAATGTGATATGGTACAAACGGTGGTCCTTCAATTATTCTCAAACCTGTGGCCTGACTAAGTTTAAAGCAAACGCAATTTTTCTGGTGCTTGTAGTAGGCATGTTTCTCAATTTTCATTTAGTACCATTTCTTCAAATTGTGGAGTTCTCACTGTAGATGGGTGTTCGTTATCAGTCCTCCGTTTTTTTTAAATTTCCTGTTTCACTAAGACGTTGGTGAAGACGGGCAAATATTGAATGATGCGGGATGATACGGTTCGGGTATCGTTCTTCATAAAGGACGTCTAGCAGCACGTGAATTTCCATTAGCAAGACCGTAAACGAAATGCATATCACACATCTCAGCATTCGTGTAATTCATTTTAGAAAACAGAAACTGGTAATAAACTGAATGAATACTCTGACACCTATTGACAAATATTGAAATGACATAAACAATTCCCTCTCAACACAATTGTTTTTGAAGAACCAACTGTGATATTATATCGTGTTTGGTCATAGTTATAATTTATTATTAAACATTCAATAACTTTTTAAACCAAACCGTTTTGGGACATTATACTCATATGAACTTTTATGATCAAAATAACCTCAGGAATCAGCTCTTAAAGTTTGTCGCATATATTGAGAATCACCCTGTATATGATGATAGAACGACATTGTTTATTAAAGTTGAAATCTATATTTTTTCCATAAAAATAAATAAATATATATGCTAAACTATTGTATTTGTTTCGAATATTTTTTTTCCCAGTACATGAAACTTGTTTTTTAATAATCCCCTTTTATCAACATATACATTACTCTATTTTTACGTTCTGTTCTTTTTTTTTATCCGAAAACCACTGTAGATTTGTTAACGATTAAAGCTGTGTCAGGGTTTGAAAAAGTAAATGCCACATCATCAACACGACTGCTTGTGATAAGTACAAATGCCCTGCCAGGAAAAATCATTCCAACGGGTGCAGGCGTTTTGACGTTTCATTATGCCACATTAATCACCTCTTTTCAGACTTTGTCATGACAGCTCTTTGGTACAGAATTAGCTGTATTCCTCAATGTACAATGTACAAATAATAAAACTGGCTAGTCACGAAGATATTCATGAATAAACAATATATTTTTATTAACGCTCTGTCAGCTAGGTCTTTCGGAATATAATTTCTACAACGCTAGGGCAGTTACTTTTTAATATTATCTGAGAAAATATCTAAGTAAAATCCCACTGTTTATATAAGTAGCCAAACAAATTTACGAATGTATTTATTTCATTATAATTGCCAGAAATGTTAGCAGCACAAATAGCTAGATTGTTGATGGCAAATTGAATAGTAGAGGCAAGAACACGGTTTTATTTCATATTTCTTCCCTTGCACATATTTTTTCGCTGCAAAAGCAACCATACGCAGGAGAGTTTAGCGAAGAAAAAAAACCACGACATCGCGTTTGCCCGCCCCAGACAGCTGAACAAGAAAAATCGTGACTACCTACGCTTTCCAGCTAATGGAAATCCGCTCGAAAACACATTCGGCGCGCCCAGATACATAAAATATGTAAATACTTCACCTCTAATGACTTGACAGTTCGTCGGATGTCTCTTACATAAAATATAAGTTAGCGAAGAAAGTACGTTACGGAATTACCTACACTCTTTGGTGGTGAGAATCTCTCGAATCCGGAGTTATCTCAGCCAACTATGTTAGAGAAGGAACAGGGATCTACAAGAGAAAATTTGAAAAGGAATTGGAAAAAATTAAATTATTACAGTGGGTTAGGGATCTATAACAAAAAAAAAATGTTATGAATGTGAATTGTTCACAGAGAAAAATAAAATAGTCATAATAGCTAATTGCAAGTAGATAACCGAACAGTTGCTGAATCACCTGCATATTTAGCTTATTTATATAAACATTTTCGATGTATTAACATTTTTAAATTGGTGATGCATAAATAGTTAATTTAAATAAAAGAATATTTAAGTGACTAAACTTTAGTATTATACGAATCAACTAATAACTTGTATTCAGAACTTTTACTACTATAGATATTTTATCCTACTATTGTTAGACAATCTCCCTACAAAATAGAGCGATTGTCCACATAAGCCGAAAAATGTTTGGAAAGACATTTTGTTTGAATAAATCAACTCAAGTAAAGAGATAAAACAAAAAAAGTTTGTCTTCGTGGTTTATAAATTGTTAGGTGTATTTACTTTTTGCGTGCGCACGCAGGAATTTGCTCTGCACTATCCTTCCCAAATTCAGTGTTTACTGCGTTGTTAAAGTTAGTGGCTCTTGTTAATTTTGAAGAATTAGAAGTATTCATGATAAAAGTACATAATGATATCAACAGCTGATTACAAGATTGGACTATATCATTTAATAGAAGATCTTGAAAGTAAGTGACAAGGTAAGCAACTGAAAATTAAAATAAATCTAAATGAACTGACTTTAAAGAAAAGTTGAGGCAGAAGAAATATTAAACCATCGATGACCATATATGACTTTTAACCGTACTGGTTATGGATGACGCGGAGGAGTAGTTAAGGAAAGCTGGTAATATATTTTTTAAATTAAGTTAGGAGTTTCAAAACCGTTTGATTATAATATCAAACGTTGAAATTATCTTTGTTTGAAAAACAAAATATAATCCATATTTTTTACGATGGTTGTATTTTGTATATATAAGGTCTGTTCCAACATGCAGTTTTCGTACGGTTCTTGATCACGTGAATCAATCAGATACCACCAATCTTTTGTATGATTGGTTCACGTGATCAAGAAGCGTGCGAAAACTGCATGTTGGAACTGGCCTATAGCATATTAATTTTACTGTTGTAGAGGTTTGATTGCAGATATACATTTTAGGACTTGCTCTTGTTATTAAATTATATTAATAATTGTGAAATATACATTGCCACCAATACCTAAAAGCTGTTATGAGAAGTGACAGAAATGTAATCAGAATTTATAATGCTGAATTCTGGCTTAACAGCAATGTTCATTGACGTTCAAGTTTATAACGATACAGAAGATGAAATTAAGACGTTATTCTTACTAAAAATGAGGTAAAATATATATGGTAAACTTCTTTCATAATTGGCACCGACGACGCCGCAGCACTATGCGCGCCATTGATTGAACGCAGTCGCTCTGCTGGCCCAGCTGCGGTTATGTGAAATCGAGAGCGGCCCGCGTATGCGCTTGCATTATATGTATGTGTTTTGACTAACTGTTTCAAATTTCGACGTGAGCGACGCCGCGCAAAGATTAACTTACCAGTGGCGTAGCGGTTTTATGCGGAAGAATAAAATCGTTCGCTCTCGCGCGTTATAAATAAAATTCAATATCTAAAAACTACTACACCGATTTACAAAATTCTTTTACCTTGGAATGTTTGAACCTTTCTGATAGTTAATATGCTTTATTTAATAAAATCTGCGGAAGGCTGCTATATGCTGGAACAAAAAGTACAGCACGTGGAAAATTCGCCAAAGCTACTGAACCTATTGTATACGAAAGTTGTCGCTACAACTTCTGTTACCTACAAAAAAGTCTACGAGGACTTCTAATATCCAAATTTGAAATGATATTTTTGTATACTTTTTATTGTACTTTTGTAAAATGGAATCAAGATATTAAGTACGTATAAACTAAATTACAAATAATACAGCACCCATTTTTTTGTATATACTTATAGTACATATTATAGCATATTTATTATATTTGAACTAAAACATATGTAGATTTTCCTCAGTGAAATTTGTGCGCTTTTTTTAATATATCTTAAATATAGCGAAACTTCTCTTGAGATCGCAACTGTGAGAAATGCGTAACGAAAATGAGACCAAATTTATTGTTACTATATTTATTAATACTTCATTATCTTCCCACTTTGCCATTGTAAAAGTTGAAGTATATTGAGATCAGGATTTCGAGCCAAAACTGCGTCGATTTTTTGTTCAAACCAGTTCCAAATCCCCAGGAATGCTTCGTAATTATAAAAAATAAAATAATAAATAATAAAAACTTTTTGTTCCCCCTTTAGTTTTATACCTTGCGCTTCGAAAAATTTTATCTTTTTAGATAAATGCGAAAGTGTTCGCGAATAAATTTAAATTACTTTGTAAAGACGAATCTTTTAAAGCTGCATCTAACCACGTTCCTCACCTCGTTACCACTAGAGATGGAGGTAAGGAAGAGCCGGCCATTTTTGTATACATAAGATAAATAAATATAAATATAAAATAAACAAGAAAAACACACAATAGTAACTACACTAACGATTTTCCAGAAAAAACAAAAAGTATATACGCAGATACAACTAATCTATGATTTTATATTAAAAAACGAGACAAGAAATTGAAAGTAACTTTAATATATAATTTAATGTTGTGTATTCAACGATAGACGCGATATAAGCAGATCGGACGTGCACAACTGCTGACTGTCGTTGCATATCTAACTTGCAGCTCGCTTATCGGAGCCGTATAGATGCACGGGCGACCCTTGTACGACGCCTGCGGTGAATCGAATAACTGCGGCGTCTGTCGGTGGCTGTTATAATAGTACACGTACCACTGAAATTACGAATATTGTAACTGGTGACGCTTATAAAAGCTGATATAAGTTCCAGCCGTTAGTTAATTGAACCTTTTTTATGCGAAACGCTGAATAAATTTCTATCTAATGGCTTTATGTCTTTTATTATTTTTAGTATTTAGCATCACAACATTATCATACATTCATAATATCAGCCTGTATTATGTATCTTGTGCTACAGATCATTCTTATAGCGTTACAGTATGCATAAGGAATCTCACCATTTAGTGTTTATCCCAATGAAGTAATTTTAACTAATATAATACATAAATAAATAAATAGATATAGCAAGATAATGTTCCAGATGATACAGCTAATCTTCCAGTTTTAAAGTTTGTTTGTGTAGCCGAATCAGTCAGAAAGAATAGTAATATAACCTAAAATAAATTGTTAAAAACACCATCGAAATACTAAGAGTCGAATTATAATAAATAAAAATGTTTAAAAAATGCTGTTTATTGACTATTCTTGTAGAAAGTCAAACAGCCAACAATTATTAGTAAAAACGATCAATGTAATAGATATTTTACAATTTTAATTGTTTAGCTAATTTTGACTAAATAATTAGGTATTTCATCTAATCTTTGTTTAGTTTTACCACATTATTTTTCTCTGTGTTCCTCTTGAAGGAACCTATTCTGCGATACCAATCTTGACCTCTCATCCCCACCCCCAGTAGGTTGGGCAGAGCTCAACTTTTAAATTTCAGACGAAAGCTCCCATTTTTTATTGTAGATTTGGAGTCTCCAGGAAAAAATGCATAACTTGAATGATAATCATTTTGTCAAAAATAATAATAATAATAATATTGAGTGAGTTATAAACAGTTTCATTTTATATTGCATTCCATTAGACTTGACCCTGCACTAATCTGTACAGGCCTCTGGCTGGTTGGTCGAAGTAATCCTCTTTTCTGCGTATCCCAACGTTTTATGTCTTTCGTTATGAAGCTTTACTAGTAGCTCGTCCACGACCAGGGTTCCACAGCAGAGGGGACAACATTCCAACCTGTCGAGCCACCAATATATCTTATCTATCATGATGGTTGTGTAAACTGATCTCCTTTAAGCATGCAGTCTATCCTCCTGCAGTTTGATTCATCGAACCCTTTCTTCCTTGATGCTTTGGAGATTGATGCTATGGAAGTATCGACGAATGCTCTCTCTACGTCGAAGAATGTGCATAAAAGCACTTCTTTGGTTTGCGGAGATGCTCGGCTCTCCGTACGAGAGGATGCTGTCTTTGGTAGATTTTTCTGCTTGGTACGCATATCGGTCTTGATGTAGTGGCTGGTATGGTAATACATCATCCCTTATGTGTTTTGTCTAACAGTTTTTCAAGAGTCTTTAGCATAAATGACATCAGACTTTGTGACGTGCCCTTACAAGGAAAAATCATTTTAATATTTCTTTTAATTTAGAAATTTATTTTGGGATAAATTTTCAGATCGTTTAAGAATTTTTCCTATTTACGTCCGTTACATCCGCATTTGTTTGTTTTTCTTTCCTCCACGTGGTAGTTCTTAGTTTCTATTCTTAGTATACCGCGACCCCACGCGTCCACATGTTGAATTTACGCAACCTTTCCTGCGCTATTGCAGATCATAGCCGCCCTTCGGGAGTGGCACGACGTACTCTGCCATCCTCGCTTGTTCGATTATAGATCGTAGCCACCCCTGGGAAGTGGCGCGACATCATCATTATCATAAAGCCTAGCAATTCTTAGGATTATGGCTAATATAAAAATCCGTATCTTGAGGTGGATTAATTCTCGTTTCTCTATTATTCATAATCATTTACATTTTGTCATTGGTCTCTGCTAATTCGGTTGTTTTTCTCCATTTTACTCTGTCGCAGCACTTTTCCTTCCAACCGGGTATTTCCAGTGCTCGCGTATCTTCCTCTATCTTTTCTCTCCAGGTCTTTTTCGGTCTACCTTTCCTTCTTGACCACAGTGGAATCCACTGGATGATCCTTCTCACCAGCTCCGTTTGTCTTCAATCTTATTGCCTTTATATATCTGACCATATTCTCGTTCTGCAACTCTGAAGAATAAATGAGGCTAACCAAAAACTGGCATATATAAGAGGAAGCAGGTAAAAAAGTAAGTAGTAAACATTCAAACAATGTTTCCAATAGTTCCTATATTTCTTGTTGTATCTCATCTTTTAAATCTAGGTATGAATATTTATTAGCACATAGAAGCTCAAGTATAATTAGGTACTACGCTTTAACTTGCAGCTCATTCAACTGATGATTTAGACGAAAGAATTGTCGGTGGAATCGAAGCAAATATCGAAGATTTTCCTTATCAAGTATCACAGCTCTAACTCTTTATTTTTTTTGCTCTGGACAAAAGAAGGAGTAAGACTTCTTTTGTTGTATCTTGACCTAATGTCTTCCTTTTAATTATTTTCAAGTCTTCCTCTTCCATTTTATTTAACACTGCTGTTTTCATAGCGTATGTAATAACAGGCCTTATTAAAGTTTTGTATATTTTTATTTTGTTTGCTTTGCTAATGCTTTTACTTTTCAACAGCATTTTATTTCTACCAAATGCCTGGTAACTTTTTTGTATTCATTCTCTTATCTTATATTTATATGTTTGCCCTAATGACACTCCCAGGTAGCTGTACGTCGTAACCTTTTCAAAATTTGTATTTTTGAGTTCTTAGATGGTTTATTCTTTCTTCTATTTCACTCCCAATCTTCATATATTTCATCTTTTCTTCGTTGATTTCCAATCCATAATTCTTTGCTTGCTTCTCTAATTTGTTAATTGAATTTATCAAATCTTTTTGTTTCTTCGCTATTATTGACAAAAATACAGTTCAGTGTTGCTGCTGATGATGATAACTTTGCTATCGAAACGTACGTCCAGTTTAGTGCAGCTTGTGGTGAGGCGTCTAGGAGAACTTTGCAGCTTCGCTATTATTGTTATATCGTCAGCGTACGCTACTATTTGCAAATCATCAGCAATGATTATTTTATTTGGTATTTGCTCTTCTTATAATACTTTCTAACGTTAAATTGAATAGGGTTGGAGAGATTGGGGAATCCTTGTTTTACTCCCTTATTTATATTTGTCTCTTCTGTTGTTATTCCTTGGAATTTTACTTTCATGTTTGTGCTTTCCAGTGTGCTCCTATTAATTATTATAAGTTAATAAGTTCTACGATTTCCGGCAAAAGATTTGTGAATTAGCGTCTCGAATCCGCCAAATTATCTTGTCACGTATATTTTGATACGCCCTGTATAATTTGCTCGTCGAACTAGTAATTTCAACCGTCCCATTTATATTTTCTAAGCCGAACAAATACGTCGTTTAATAAATCTCATATTAAACGTTGAATTTCTAACGCAAACCCCTGTATATACTCTTTTCTATGTCATTACATATTTCCGACCGACAAGTAAATTGTAAATTAAACCGTGAATTTATTGCAAAACGAAATCATTGGTGTGTTGTTATTAGGTTTGTTTGTTTGTCTGATCTAAGCAGATCCGAGGAATTTTACGCGTTTGTTTGTATTTTAGAGCATGATTTGTGCGTGTTTGTTTGTTTAGAGCAAGCAAATCGAGATCACAAAGAGGTTGCTCTTCCTGCTCGCGGTCCGACGTCCGAGCAATTACGAGCAATTTGTGCAACATAACCTACTCGAACTAACACCGTGTTGTAAACTGTCGTTTGTAAATGTAATCTGATTTATAACTGCATCAAATATGCACGAAGTAGAGAATATAATGATACCACTGTGATTGATGTAAAGAACGATCATTATATTTTAAAAACTTCACTTGGTAGGTACATAAATACTAGTATATGATGCATTTTTATTGTAGTCTAGATTTATTAATTTGAAAAATTACTTTTACTTTTCCTATTCATAATAGCTGTGACAATCTGACAATAGTAAATAATAAAATTAAGGTTATATTGCAATCGAGCGCGTTTGTTTGTACCATTTTTAAATCCAACTCTGAGACGCTCTCAAGTTACTCTGATGACGTCAGTAGATACTGCTCCAAGCACACAAACAAACAAAGCTATTGTATTTCTGTTAAACAAATTCACTTACCTGTATTTATATTTGTGTATGCATATCCTTTTTTTATCTTGCTGTTGTTTTGAGAAACATTAAAAAATCAAAGATTTGTTTCACAGATTTTATTTATAGCGTACATCAAAGGTAGACACATTGGACATTCACTCACACTCACAGCTACTTCTAAACGGTTAATTTAATTTCATTTAAATTATTGTAGGACGTTTGCAAGTACGCAATATAAACAAACATTTTCGCGGGTACACTCCATCTGTTACGAGGATCGCTCATTAAGTTCTAAAGCGAAACGAAAGGTAATAAGTAGAGTTGGGCAAATTTTCCGGCGCGGCAGGTACGTATTCAGAACGTGCGCTCCAACTCATGTACTTCAATAAACCAGGTGAATCGTAGAGTTGCAAGTCAGTAACAACAGTTCCTGTGTTTCTTATAAAATGTAATTTTTTTTATTTTATTTAAATATGTTGTGATATAAAATGCGAATGCATCGCAAGGTGGCTTGTTTGTTCGCCCTCTTTGTCCAATTTTGTCCCCAAGGAAAGTTTGCACAACTCTATTAATATGACTTATGTTTTATAAATACATACTAAATTACAACAATACGATTGATTTGCTTTATTTATATTACATTATTTGAGGCCCGCGACGCAATACGTATCTGCTTCGCCGGACAATTGCCCAACTCTAGTAATAAGCGTATTTCAAAGAGTAAGTTTGGTTCGAAAGTAATTACGCAAATCATACTAAAGCACAACACACAAAGTAAACAAAGGAAATGCCGTTACAACTTATGCTGAAAGGCATACAATAGTGCACCAATATTTTTGAACACCGTGTATATATGTATTTTCCCTCAAAATACGATAATTATTATGGACAAAATTAGGTTAAAATTTATGTTAAAGCTCTCATAATTTGTTAATAAATTCATAAACGTATACCTTCATCTGTGTAACGGGTTCTAATTGCGCTGTAATTATTCATAAAATCAAATTTTCGACCAGGCACGTGTACTCAAATAGCGTATTTTATCCCCATTGTGGGATTATTGACGTAAAGTCGATAGTGTGACGACCTGTACCTACAAAATACATGTGTGTACGATATAACATTTATAATAGCTCTCAGTAAAGCGCTCTAACACAGAGAAGCGCATTGAAAGACTGCGGTTACACATTAATGGACTAGTGGTGGCGAGTGGGGGTGGGGGCCCAACCGTAACCCGAAACCTTAATGGAATATTCAATATATTATGGCCTAGCAGCTGCCACTCTGGTATACGTATCGTGTATCTACAGCATGCATTCACCGTAATCCCATTTAAGCGAAATAAAAGAGCGGTAAGGCATTGTTAAGGGCAACGTTGGCATATACACCTCCCCAGCAAGTCGACGCGAATGCCGGGGGAGGATTTGGAGTTTGCCCCCCGATCAGAATACGGGGGTAGGCGCGTCACAGATGTTTGCTTTAAATTAGGATTACCCCGGCAGTCGTGCCTGCTTAGTTATTGTCGCCGGGGATGAACTAGTTGTGTAGTTTAGGCATCCGGTAGTCGCGATTCAAGAATAGTATTGACTTGCTCGGCACTGATAAGGTGGAGATGACCTGCGCCGGTCATCCTTGAAATTGGATTGTCGAGATTATATGGCAACGACAAACAGATTTGAATGTTGTTCGATGCGATACCATTGATACCCTTTCGATTGTCCTTTAGTATTGTGAATATTTGGGTCGATAAAGTGCCGTCAGAAAGGGATAAATGTTGGGTACTGTGTTATTGAAACGACAATTGGCACTATTGATTGATATTTCTGTAGTACTGAGTGGTTTGGAAAGGGTCTAGCCTGTTAAGCATATGAAAACTGCACTCACATCTGATGAAGGATTATTACCTTGTTTTTATTGTTATTCATCTAAAATAGCCATACAATTAATCTCACGCCCTAACCCCTATTGTAAGGGAAAAATGGGGGGGGAAAATCCTTAACGTAAACATTTTTTTTCAGTACCTATTAAAGATATCTTAATGAAATTTAAACTGTACTTGACTATCCATAAACTCATTATATTATAACTTTTTCAGAATTTTTGTGACACTAGAAACTGTAAAAAAAACGAGAAGTATATTTTTTTGGGAGTGATTTTTCATACTAATCCCCAAAGTTACACCTACCAAAAAAATATATCTTATTTGTTCATTGGTTAGCTACTACTTGTTAAA
Organism: Protaetia brevitarsis; assembly: GCA_004143645.1. NCBI lineage: Eukaryota > Metazoa > Arthropoda > Insecta > Coleoptera > Scarabaeidae > Protaetia > Protaetia brevitarsis. Next base: position 1,207,972 of record RXPK01000045.1, read on the forward strand.
AGTTACAAAATGGTCTAATTGGTGGAACGTAGTTAAAAAAATAAAAACCAATTATGGATATGTGCATATGTGACAATTATTTATCACAAACTATATTACAACCTGCAAACTATCTCTATACCTAACGTCATAAATATATTCTTATAGCAAAATATACACCTACAAATAAACTACATACAATCAATATTCCGCAGCTCATTAGATACGATGACGACTACTCTGTACTATACTCGATGAAATATTGAAAATAATTAAAAATAAACAATCAATATTCCGCAGCTCATTAGATACGATGACGACTACTCTGTACTATACTCGATGAAATATTGAAAATAATTAAAAATAAACAATCAACATTCCACAGCTCATTAGATACGATGACGACTACTCTGTACTATACTCGATGAAATATTGAAAATAATTAAAAATAAACAATCAATATTTCGCAGCTCATTAGATACGATGACGACTACTCTGTACTATACTCGATGAAATATTGAAAATAATTAAAAATAAACAATCAATATTCCGCAGCTCATTAGATACGATGACGACTACTCTGTACTATACTCCATGAAATATTGAAAATAATTCAAAATTACCAATCAATATTTCGCAGTTCATTAGATACGAAGACGACTACTCTGTACTATACTCGATGAAATATTGAAAATAATTAAAAATAAACAATCAATATTCCGCAGCTCATTAGATACGATGATGACTACTCTGTACTATACTCGATGAAATATTGAAATTGGACTCGTCGAATATGCGATTTTACAACATTCTACCGCATGAATTTCGAATTTGTGATGTGTGATATAGACTCGATACAATGTTATCTTATAATTTGCTATAATGAGTATGCAGTGACATGTTTCCAGAAGGATTCGATTTTCATACAAGTTTTCTCAAGTTATAAGAAGTTAACTAGTGAGTCAAAACATAGTTGGCAGGCCGCGTATACTTAGATTTAATCAAAAGGAAATTGTGTTAATGAAAGTTAAATTGTTTTATTGGGTATTTTGCGGGAGTTTTGAGTATCTATTTTGTTTCTGTCATAAATGTAGGCTGATAATATATAGAGATACGTAACCGACCGTGTCTACTAGCTGTAGTGATAATGTTGAAAATGAGCGACTTGCTAGTTGTCACAGTGCGGCGACGTTGTGGTAACAATTCCCGCCCGCCAACACTTACGCAATAACGATTTCCTAGAGTAGTTCTAGAGTGGCACACCATAAGTACGTCTGTGCTGTATCTGTACGCATTTTATCTAATTGAATTAATCGTCTCGATAGGCTTATTTCAACACGTTCGTCAACTGTTAGATTGACGTCAGAAACAAAAGCTATAATGGGAAAATGGGGGCTTTGTAAAACCCCAACCAGGTCACAAAAGTCTTAAAACGCTTTAGGGTCGTATGTAACGTATGCAGATATTAAACTATTAAAGTTTTTTTGACAGAGATCTTTGATAAAAGGAAACTGTTACAAAAGATGTCCATCTTTTATAAAAGTTAATCCATTATATCGTAAAACTCCTTTGTCAAGTATGTTTTATCAAAGAATTTTTATAGTGTAATACCTACCTTAGAAGATGTTTTCAGATCTACACAATAACAAAATTTCTGGTTCAAAACTAATTAAAGAAGATGTTAGATAAATAACATTACTAAAATTAGGTCACATTAAAAACAAGTGTAACACTCGGTTGATATTAGCATACATATGTTTCACCTTACTTTATTTATTCTTCCAATTGCAAAAATTGTTGTAATAAACCTTCACATTTTCGTCCTTTATTTTCTCGTCAAGAATACTATTTGCCAAGACTCACGGGTACATCATCCATTTAAAATCACACTATTACGCCTTGTTCGAATTTCATATAATTGAAGTAGTACCTATTCGAAACGCAATTTCACAACACAATTGCTTTCAACAGCCACTCCATTATCATTTCATTACCTAGAGAAACAAGATTTCAATCAAATCAAAGCCGCGCCTCTCGTAATTGCTACGAGGTTCAACGTACCTTCGCTCCTAATGCAAAAGAGAAAAGCAAAACGAAATTCTACACGAAATCTCCACGAAATCGTAACTTGTATCCGCTTCCTAAACATACACAATTTTACATCACGCTATGGATTCCACTATAATGCAATTCCGGCAGTGTTAATTTAGTAGAGGCGTGGGTCTTAAATTGAAGCTTTAACGATGAGATCTGATAAGGATTTAATTTGGGGGGTGATCAAAATAAGTGGAAACTTCGTCGGAGAGAAAATTTTGCGTGAAAAGCAATCATTGTTCTAATTTCTAATTAATTTATCAAGATGTTTCTTTTTAATGGAAAACCGGGAGTTATTATTATTATTCCTGCTCTTTGTGTGTCTGTCTTTTCGTCCTTCCAAACGAGTTCATTATTTTTGTGATGGAAGGTTTTAAAGAAGATTTTAAAACTATACTTATTTATTCGTGGTTAAAAATATTACATTAAAGAAATATGACAACTGTGTACGCTTAATACATTGAGTTAGGCACTCTTTATTTATGAAAACTAAATTATTACAAATCATCCCAACCCCGTGCTCCACCTAAAAAAGGTACTACACGAGGCTACCTAATCTAAGTACTATATGGGTTCCATAACAATTGAAATGATCCTACTCTAACAAATAATTTCCCTATGATTCTTAATAACAAAATATAATACAGTAGCCTCGCGACCATATGAATACTACTTTGAGAAATATAAAATATGTGAAATGTGATTAGTTCACATAATCGCGAGTCTACTGTAAAGCTATCAGTTATTATTAAGTGCGCCCATGGAACGACTTTTGTTATCTCCCAGCATCCGTCAAGGACACTGATTATATATAATATAATAATAATATTATAATATAATATAATAATAATAATAATAATAATATAATAAATAATAAATGGTCTTTATTTCCTCAAACACAACAACGTATGTAAGTATACACTTACATATATGGAGTATAACTTAACAAGGAAACAGGGCGATATTCAGACGAATCTGTTTTTCAATTTTACCTACATAACCAAAAAAAAAAAACAAAACATATTTCAAGCACACGACGATGTACAATTTAAATCTAAATAATACATATTAGAAATGTAAAGAGCTATACAGTGAGCGCACAGCCACCAAACTAACATAGACCAGATTGAAAAGCAAATAGGTGATTAAAGTATCGCTTCTTAAACATGTAACACGAACCACTACCTTTAACAAATTGTGGAGTATTATTGTAGATATTTGTGATTTGATACGAGTAACTTTTTTAAAGATTGTGTGCATGGGCCGGCGTGTTAAAGTTCCTTAAATCTGATGTTCAACGTATGAACATCAGTCCTAAAAATTATTTTATTATAAAGATAGGGTGGCTTTTCCGAGTGTATAATTTTACACATTTTTAAACCTTACTCCGGGAGGATAAATGAGTTAGGCATTGCAAAAATTTCTATTCGCGGGCTGTATTTGAACATGTGTTGTTAAATTGACGAGGCGATCACGGGCGCGACTGTCTCTTATGGTAGCTTAATAGAGAGTGCCCAAATTTAAAATTCTGTAAGAGTCCTAGGCTTTGATTGTCTATGTATAATGCCAACTGCAACATATATGCCATACATGCAACAATAAAATACTCAAATAGTCCCAAATCGAACTAAAAATGGAAAGAAATTATTTCTAAACTGTGCATCGCCACTTTGAAGTGAGATATATAATAGATCCCTTATTTTATTTCCCACATTAGGAAATATTGCCCAATCTCCATTCTTCCTCTTTGCGTCACCGTTTATTAATCACATTTTCGATGCCCGGCCAAGATTTCTGTCACCATCAACAGTCAGAGTAGTTTATATTCGCCCAGCGTCTCCGGCTAGCTCGAAGAGCGATTGTCCGAGGGTTTAGCAAAATCAATATCAGACAGGGGGTGGGTAGGCGTGGGGATTTGTGATGTAGTGGCGGCCCGGTTGCAATACCAAAACGGGCGTCGAAATGCTCTTTGCTTGGGACCATCGTGAAGGAAAGCGATAAGATAGAGACGGGAAGAGAATTGACGCAGATTTGCGAAGGGAATTGCGGCGGAGACAACCGCACGAGCAGGTAAGAACAAGGAGAGACGAAAGCATTAGGGAGAGGACGTGTCCAGCTTAAAGTTGTGGATTATTTAGTTGTGAGTGACGAATAATAACGAGCGGAGGTCTGAATTATGCTGAGGGATCGTTCTGTAGCGAGATGATAAGGATCATGATTAAATTATAAGTACATGTCTTTGATGAATCGAGGGTCAGATGTATTTTGATAGCTCTCCTATTTCCCGCCCCATCCTTTGGACCAATATGATATGTTTTATAATGATTCTTTGGAATTTTGCACGGTCCGTGGTTGCTAGCAGGGGAACATTAAACCGAACGTAGCAAAAAGGTCAATCTTACCCGGAAATACCGGATTCTACGTGCAGATTTTACATCAGCAATCATGAAACTAACGTCCTCAGGGGCTACGGAAGGATAAAGTAAACGGAGATTACGTGTCGTGCCCTGCCCGCGGGGCGACTACGAACTACGCGCAAACACGAGACGGAAGGTAGCGTCGTGTCACGTCCGTGGGTGACTACGGTTTACAATCACACAGGGTAGAAAGAAATATTGTCGTGTCACACCCAAAGGGCGATACGTTCTCTAGTACTACAGAAAAGGAGAAAACTGTTGTTGATGAAAAACGTGGCTGTAATGTTACCGAAAATATGAGAAAATTGATCTGGAGAATTTATGCCGAAATAAATTACTAACTTAAAATATACTAAAATGAATTTCCCCATGTAAAGTCTGTATGGCGATTATCGAGTTCTTCAGTTGATATCGTCCACTCTTAACACAACTCCCATATGAATACGAGTATCTATTTGAAAGTTGCAAAATTGCAACGAAAATTTTGAATTTAACAATGCAACCTTTTCTTTATACATTACATTTACAACTTAAAATAGTTTGTTATTGATTTAAACAAAATTTAATTCTAAATTTTCAAACCAATTCATAATAATACATTTCGCACTGTAAAAACATTTACCCTACCAAAAGGCATATACGTACACTTTTCACAGGAAAAATCGGGACACCAGCAATCGTGAATTTTAAAATTTCTTGGGTGTAAATGCAGCTTTCAGAGGATATATACTCTTATCAAAACCATAAATCACTTTTTTTGTGTATATTATTGTGATAAAAGGTAAAGACTAAAAATTTAAACAGAAATATAAATATATATAGAGAAAAAGGTTTATACATTAAATAAACACATTGGAAATTCGGTGGCGGTGTTTCATTAGAAATACCGAATACGGAAATATTAATGCAAAAAAAATACATAACAATTAAAAGGCCTCTTGAGTAGACGGCACCATTTAGAAATACATATGTATGTATTTAACTTGTAGAGATAATTCTTTTTTTAAGAAAACATATGGCCATGGGATTTTAAAATTATATTACCTATTACTATGATATTAGTTGCTTATTTGATTTATGCCCGCAAGTAATACTTTAGCAATAGACATTATGTCAGTCAGTCTCCTGAGTTTTTGAACAATGTGATTTTCACATTGATTAAATACACTATTATTGATGTATTCATTATTGTTGTTGTTTAGTATTCTTAAATATTGTATTACTACAAAATATTTTTCTATGTATTAAAAGATTACCAAAAACAGTTTAAGATTATTTACAATTTTTTTAAGCAATTAATTTCACAAAGAAATTATTTATTTTATTAACCCTCCGTTTATTGTATTTTCAAGAAATATATCTTAACTATCGCTTGTGTAATCTAATGTCGTTCTATTTTATTGAAATATAGCTAATACTTTTGGTCTGTAACACAGCTTCGGGCAGTAGCAACGAAAAAGTATTAAATGCATCAAATTCAACAATAAATATTTTAGCACTAACTGAGATTGACGAACAATATGCTTTCTTACAATGTTTGTTATGTATTATATATCAAATAATATTTAAATAATTGTTAATAGACCTGTGCTACATAAAGACAGTTTGTAAAGAGACCCAGTGTTGGCCATATTCCAAGAAAATAGATCAATGACGTTAGATTACACAGGCGATAGCTAAGATATATTTCCTGAAAATACAATAAACGGCGGGTTCATAAAATAAATAATTTTTTCGCGAACTTAATTGCTTTATTTAAGAATTTTATGAATAATCTTAAACCTGGTTTTAGTAATTTTTTATAGATAGAAGTTACTACTTTATAGTAATACAATATTTAAGAATATTAAACAACAATAGTAATTAATACATCAATAATAGTGTCAATAGTAGTCAATAAATCTGTGAAAATCACATTATCCCAAAACTGAGGAGGCATATTATCTATTGCTAAACTAATACTCGCGAGCATAAATCCAAGTAAGTAACTAATTAATATCAAAGCAGCACTAATAAGTAACGTAATTTTAAAAAATAAATTCCCCTCACCACATGTTTTCTTAAAAAAAAGAATTATCTCTACATAACATCAAACAAGTTAAATACGTATATATTTCTAAATGAAGCTGTCTATTCAAGAGTTCTTTTTGTTGTTATGTATTTTTTTTTATTGGTATTTCTAAAGGAAACGCCGGCACGGAAACTCCGATATCTTTATTCTATACATAAACTTTCTTCTCTCTATATATTTATTTTTCTGTTTAAATTTCTAGTCGTTACCTTTGATCGCCGTAATATACATAATTAAGTGATTTATGGCTATGATAAGTGAATACGTCCTCCGAAAGTTGCATTTACAATCAAGAAATTTTAAAATTCTGAATTGCTGGGTGTCCCGATTTTTCCTGTGAGAAGTGTACATCATACCTACGCTCCACTCATTTCCATCAATTAACAATTCCAGCTCTTTCGCTCCATTTAACATCTTTTTCCCTTTCCCTTTAAAATTTAAAAAGCTCATCTCGAAACGGTATTACCGTGTCCACTTAATCCCTTGATACCCGAGCGCCACGTTCAAGGAGCCTTATAATCTAATGAACTGAGTAGGTGCTCTGTCACATGACTCACATGGCAACGGCATACACGATACACGTGCACTTTCCAGCTCCGATGTTAAACACGAAACCTAGTTTCCATACCTAATGAATGCATGTGCTTGGAGGCGCTTGTACTTAAATATATCGGTGTAGTTTCTACAGAAGGATCGTCTACGATACGATGTGATGTTCCTGTGCATGGTAGTTGTAATAAGTACCAACCACGAGATTACGAACGAAACCACGTATATGTGTTAGAGAGTGTGTGCTCTGCACTTATGTAGGGTTCTGTAGACGCTATCGAGAAATGTGGATATGCAGTCAGCGGAAGACCTTATTTATATCAACGTTTAATATCTTATTACAGTTAGTAAACATTTAAGTTGATAATTGATTTAATTAAAACTCTCAGCATCTGGCAACAGTGTAGTGATTGTTGGATTTTAAAATTTCTGACGACGTACTTCTGTTAGTTAATATTCTCAAAGCATACATATAATTATTAGTGCATTTTAGATGCAGTCAACATGATGGACAAGAAAATTTTAAATTGAGATTAAATATTTTTGAGATAAGTTTTGTTTAACCTGAAGCTTATTTGTCGTATGCTACACAATGAAATGGTGGTAAATTCAGTGTATTAACTTTTCGCTAGTGCTGTATATATTTACTTTTTACCTAGGACCGTTTTTGTGTAGTAACATGTTGTACGCTCGTATGTATGTATAATTCTAGAATAAAGATATTCTGGGTCGAACCTTCGTTTAAATAACACAACAATATTGGCGACGAGGAAAATTAATAGTGAAATATAAAATAGTAAAAGTAGTGTTTAAAAAATTAAATTACGTGGAAATGTCGGTGGGAAGAATAAGTGAGTTTGATCCCGCATCAAAGAAATGGAGTACTTATATTGCACGTTTAGAACAATATTTCATAGTAAATAAAATTGAAGAAGATTTAAAAGTTGCTACGCTATTAACGGTAGTTGGGGACGAAACTTTTGAATTAATGGGAGATTTGTGCAGTCCGGTAAAGCCAGAAAAGAAAACATATAAAGAATTGGTAGAAATTGTGCAAGAACATTTGCAGCCGGCACCATCCGTAATATCAGAACGGCATAAATTCCGACTTCGACGACAAGAAAAAGGAGAATCTGTTACGCAGTATATGGTGGTATTGCGAAATCTGGCAAAAACGTGTGAGTTTAAAGAACCTTTGGATGACAATTTAAGAGATCAGTTTGTGTCTGGGCTACATAATGAAGTTATTAAGCAACGATTATTCTCCGAAAAGAAGCTAAATTGTGTATCAGCATATAATTTAGCAAGAGACATGGAAGCAGCCGAGAAAAATGTAACGGACATGGATGGTTCGTACCACATGCTCAACATGCGCCATCAAGGTCGCCCATTTTCCGGTTCCGGGAGAGCAAGGTCATCTGGGAAAGAAGCAGCGGAATGGCGTGGATCAACTTCCGGTAGAAGAGCGAATTACACAGGCAAGGAGAAAATGGAGAAAGAAACCAAACATTTTGCCGAGTTTGTGGAAGAGGAAATCATCACAGCAGTCAATGTTTTTACCGAAATTCCGTTTGCGATAATTGCGGTAAGAAAGGGCATTTAAAATATGTTTGTAAATTAAACAAAAATTCCAAAATTGTAAATAAAAGACAAAATAATTATTTAACTAATGAAAATGTAAAGTCAAATGCTGTAAATGATTCAAATATTAATGATTCTGATTCAGATATATCTGCAAATTTGTTTACTGTAATTTCGAATGATAAAGATTCGCCGATAAAAGTTAATATAGAAATAGAAAATGTTAATTTAAATATGGAAATAGACACAGGATCGCCAGTTTCCTTAATTTCTGAGATTACTTATAAGAAATATTTTAATAAATTAACTATCAATAGTTCAAAAATTAAACTTTCAACTTACACGGGAACCCAAATAGAGTCAAAAGGTTTTATAAGAGTCAAGGTAAAATTTAATGATGTAGTTGATAATTTAAAATTATATGTGGTACCCAATGGTGGACCATCATTATTAGGCCGTCAGTGGTTAGCGGCATTAAACATAAACATAATTAATAATGTTGCTTTAAATAATTTAAAAACTGAAAATGAAACTTTAAGTAGTTCTGTTGCTGGAAATGCATCAATATCGAATTTAGTTAAGCAATACCAGGGTATATTTGATAATGAGCCAGGAACTTATAAGAATTTTAAAGCTAAACTATATTTAGAGTCTGGTACGGTACCAGTTTTTTACAAAGCGCGTTCATTAGCTTACAATTAAGGACAAAAGTTGAATTAGAGTTACAAAAGTTAGTAAATAATGGTGTTTTAACTCCAGTAGAATGCAGTGAATGGGCTAGTCCAATTGTGCCAGTTTTGAAAAAGAACGGCGAAGTACGCATTTGTGGAGATTTCAAGGTTACAGTTAATCCGCATTTACATGTTCAAAAGTATCCGATACCAAAGGTTGGAGATATTTTTTCTAAATTAGCCGGTGGTAAGTTATTTAGTAAATAGATCTCTCACAAGCTTATGCCCAATTAGAACTGGATCACGATTCAAAACAATTAGTTACTATTAATACTCACAAGGGTCTATTTAGGTACAACAGATTGCCGTATGGAATAGCATCAAGTCCTAGTATTTTTCAAAAATTAATGGATTTAACCTTTAGTAATATACCGGGTGTGGTTGTTTTTATTGACGATATCCTAATATCGGGTTCTACTGAATCTGAACATCTGAAGAGGCTAAAATTAGTTTTTAATAAAATTCAAGAGTGTGGTTTAAAAATAAATTTAAATAAATGTAGTTTTTTTCAAAATCCGTGACATATTTAGGTCATTACTTGGACGCTGAAGGATTGCATCCATGTAAAGAGAAAATTTCCGCTATTTTAGATATGAAAATACCGAATAATAAGACAGAATTAAAATCTTTTTTAGGATTAGTTAATTTTTATGGGAAGTTCATTCCACAGCTAAGCACAAAACTAAGTAGACTATATTTCTTATTAAAAGACAATGTTAGTTGGGTATTTGATGAACATTGTTTGAAACAATTTAATGAGATTAAAAAAGAATTAGCGTCATCAAAAGTTCTAGTTCATTATAATCCTAAACTGCCTATTGTTTTAGCTTGTGATGCAAGTGCAACGGGTGTAGGAGCAGTTATTTTTCATAGTTTTGCCGATGGTATTTTGCGACCGATTGCTCATGCATCTCGAACGCTAAATCAAGCGGAGAAAGGCTATTCACAAATTGACAAGGAAGCCTTAGCAATTATATTCGGTGTGAAAAAATTTCATGAATATTTATTTGGCACAAAATTTTATTTGTATACCGATCATAAACCGCTTTTAGCAATTTTTGGCGAAAGAAAAGGTGTGCCTCAATTCGCGGCAAGCAGATTGCAGAGGTGGTCAATAATTTTGGCAGCTTATCAATATGAAATTAAATACATCACTTCAAAGAACAATTGTGTAGCTGATGCATTATCACGATTACCTCTTAATCTAGAATCAAATAAAGAGCCAGATATAGGTCACATTTTGTATATTAATCAAGCTTTACCGATTAGTCACAAACAAATTGCGGTGGAAACACAAAAAGATCCTATATTAAGTAAGGTGTTTTCTTATTGCTTTACAGGTTGGCCAGAACACATTCAAAATATGTCAGATGGAATTAAACCCTATTTTTTGCGTCGACATCAATTGCATTTAGAGCAAGGATGTATTTTATGGGGGGTGAGAGTTGTGGTCCCACCAAAATTTAGAGAACAAATTTTGGATGAAATACATACTAGTCATTTAGGGATGAATAAGTGTAAATCAATTGCTAGATCTTATTGCTATTGGCCGTTAATTGACAGTGACATTGTTAAACTTTGCCAAAATTGTCAAACTTGTAACAAATTCAAAAATAATCCACCTAAAACAATTTTTGCAACCATTGCCTCAAACATATAGACCTTGGTCACGTATACATGTGGATTTCTTGGGTCCATATTTAATAGCAAATATTTGATAATAGTAGATGCTCACAAAATGGTTAGAAGTTTTTAAAATAAATGAAGCAAATGCTAAAACGGTAATCAAACTTTTAAGAACCGTGTTTGCACGCTTTGGTTTACCCGATACGATTGTGTCAGACAACGGACAGCCGTTTCTTCGGGGTGAATTCGAGAAGTATTTACAACTAAACGGCATCAAAACATTGTTTTCACCGCCCTACCATGCGCAAAGCAATGGTGCAGCGGAAACTGTTGTTAAAAGAATAAAAAATGCTATTAAAAAGGCTCATGATGAAAGAAAAGATATAAACGAATTTTTTGCAAATATTTCTATTAATTATCGAATCGCTTCGCACTGTACTACAAATGCTAGTCCAGCTTTTCTAATGTTTGGTCGTAATTTAAAAAAGCGCATTAGATTTAATAAGACCAAATCACCACAATATTAATAAATAATAAACAACAAGCGCAAATTGAACAATTTAAAGGTAGACCAACAAACTTTGAAATTGGCAGTGAAGTTTATGCGAAAAATCCATTACAAGCTTTTGACTCTCCTTGGCTTCCTGGAAGTGTGTGTAAATAAAACTGGAAATGTCGCTTATGATGTGAAAGTAGAACAGATAAAATAATTAAGAGACATTCTAATCAGTTGAGATCTCGTAAGTCTTTATCTGCTCCTACCCAAAATTTGGACTCTCAATTGGAATTGAAAGAGCCAGAAACAGAAAATTCTGATGAGGCGGCAACTGAAACTATTGTTGTTAGCGATGATGATAACCCTAGTTGTACTTCGCCAGAATCTTCTGTTAACCGTCGTTATAATTTAAGGAGTCGAAACAATTAGTTATTTAAGAGTTATGTTCTGAATTGTATTAATTTTAAGGGGAAGGAATTGTGGTAAATTCAGTGTATTAACTTTTCGCTAGTGCTGTATATATTTACTTTTTACCTAGGACCGTTTTTGTGTAGTAACATGTTGTACGCTCGTATGTATGTATAATTCTAGAATAAAGATATTCTGGGTCGAACCTTCGTTTAAATAACACAACACAACATCTCTCACTAGCTTGAAACGGGATGTTTTCTAATAGTGGAACTATTAGAAAATTAATAAAAATGAGGAGATATTATTTCTCACAATAATCGAAAGAAAAGTCCTTTAAATATAGTAATAAATAGATAACCAATCAAGCATTGGACTCAAATTTTGAGATACACAAGATACAAACACAAAAATTTACATATTTATTAATTTAGACTTTTGTTTGGTATGGTTTAAAATAGTTTCTTATATGAAAATAACATAAATATACATATATTCTTGCCTCATTCATTTTAACCATGATTGTGCGAGAATAAAAAGAGTACGCGCCAAAAAAACAATCAATAAGTGCGAAGCTTATATTGTAGCGTACCGTTTATAGGAAAATCTATTTTAGTAAACAATTTCAATGTAGAACATACATTGAATAAATTTTATTTTTCGTTAATTGATTTTCCTATATGTTTCGGTAACATTACTACCGCTTTTAATTAATTCTTTTATTTAATTCATCGCTTTGCTGACACGCGCATTAATTTTACCGGGTTCATTTCATCGTGTCCCCTCCCGCGCCACACGTTCAATGCACCCACACTTCGTTCCCAAACAATCACGCGCCGTTCGCGTGAAAATCTCGGGAGACTATTTAAGAGCGCCCGTTTTACGCGATCGAGACAGATCCCCGCCTCGTAGGCTACACAGCCTAGCTTCCGCTATCCGAAGGCTGTTGGATTGTAGCCGTCCTCTGGGTGGCATAGCGATAATTTTCCGTCTCTCTGCACGTAGCTAGAAGCTGTAGTCGTCCTTTGGGTAACACAGCCTGCCTTCCCTGAGAGACGCGACGTGGCCTTCTATTGTTCGTTTGGTTAGAGATTGTAGCCGTCCTAGGGGTAGCACAACCTAATTTTCCGTTCCTCGCCCAGTTGCGCATCGTAGTCGTCCTAAGGGGTGACACGAGGTAACCAACCCCAAGCCGTTGTTGCAGGTATTAAGGTACGCACCCCGTGTCGGCAGTTTGAGGTAATTTACGTTATATTTATTTTTGTTACGCCCTGTACATTGTATATTGTATGTGCATCTTTTTTTCTGTGTCACTCTTGTTATAGAAAAAAAACTTTCACTTCACATTGTTGCGTATAAATAATATTAGAATCCTGGACATTCGCTCACGAACTGAAGCTACTTTGGGGTGGATTTTAAATCATTTATTATACAACGTTGAAGTATGCGGCGATAAACAACTTTAGCGCAAATTTTACGAACTAGTATCTGATAGCTGCCGATACTAGCGACCCCATTAGGAACTACACAGGATCACTGCTTGTACAGGCAACCAAGTAAACAAAGGAGCAAGGTAAGAAGGATAATAAGCAATTAACAGCAGCATAATTCGTGCAAAAAAAATGAAAGCCCGGAAACAACGTCGTTACAATTGGCGCCCGAGCAGGGGCACAACATTGCAGAGCAGAGTACACAATACTCAGTTTATAGGAGCGCCCGTTTCACGCGATCGAGACAGATCCCCGCCTCCTTAGCTATTAGATGGTAGCCGTCTTCTGGGTGACACGGCAATAGTTTTCCGTCTCTCGCCGCGTGGCTAGAGACTATAGTCGTCCTCTGTGTGACACAGCCTAGCTTCCGCTATCCGCAAGCTGTTAGATCGTAGCCGTCCTCTGGGTGGCACGGCGATAACTTTCCGTTTCTCTCTGCATAGCTAGAGACTGTAGTTGACGTTTGATTAGATATTGTAGCCGTCCTTAGGGGGTGGCACAACCTAGTTTTTCGTTCTTCGCCCGGTTACGCGTCGTAGTCGTCCTAAGGGGTGACACGAGGTAACCAACCCCCAGGTATTAAGGTACGCACCCCGTGTCGGCAATTTAAGGTAATTCACGTTATATTTATTTTTGATACGCTTTGCACATTGTATATTGTATGTGCATCTTTTTTTCTGTGGCACTCTTGTTATAGGAATAAAACACAAAAAACCACTTATTTGTTTCACTAATTCACTTCACAATGTCGCATATAAATAATATTAGAATCCTAAACATTTACTGACGAACTGAAGCTATATCAATTAGGGTGGATTTTAAATCATTTATTGTATGACGTTGAAGTATGCGGCTATAAACAACTTTAGCGCGAATTTTACGTACGAGTATCTGATAGCTGCCGATACTAGCGACCCCATTAGGAACTACATAGGATCACCATTGTATAGGCAACCAAGTAAGCAAAGAAGCAAGGCAAGGAGGATAATATTTGCAATTAAAAGCAGCATAATTCGTGCAAAAAAACACACAACATTGCAGTAAGTACCAGGTATCTATAAACACTCAGTTTATAGATACCTGTAAGCAAAGATTAAAGGAAATAAGCATACAAAATAATTATTATTTTGTAAGTATGTGAGACTTATCCAGGCACAAAGGAGTATTTTACTTTCACTACCAAAAACCCCCCTCCACCACCAAAAAAAAAATCTAGCAAACTAAAAATTACCACAAAATTAATGAATTTCAGCATTTTAATATCTGCACAATCATCCCCTTACATCTTCTGTTGTCTTCCATCTCTAATCACACCATCCTACAAACCTCCCTTCTACGTTTAATTTCCTCGGACTACTCGCCCTCATTTTCCAGATAATATCTGCCCGATTCTCGCAGGTTTTGAGCAAACTCCCCTGCCGCTTTAAATTTAAAATTCGCGGCCGCAGTATTTTCCTTTAATTAGCCGTTCAAACTTTCTCAACGTATACCTGAGCACTTGGCCGGTGTTTGCCGTCGTAATGAACGCTAGAAACGACCACTAGATGGGGCGGCGCGCCGCCTTACATATGTGGTACTTGATACGGGTTTCCTGAAAGCCTGGGAAGTTTGAAGAAGTGGATTGTGTGCGAATAAATGTAGCAAGATTGCGTCGGTCGTTTCTGCAATGCTAGTTACTGCACTGAGAGATTGAAGTATGTTTCGAATACTTAATGGATTGTTACATTATTAACGCTATAACTTGACAAGAAACATCATAGTTACTTAAAAAAAAATTGACATAAATAAACACATCATTATAAGTATACATGTATACAAGTCGAGTGTTTTTGCCTTTGCTTGGCCTCTTGTAATATCTACCTCCTTAAAGAATCTTGAATTGTTTTCTAAAAAGAGTTGTGCCTGTTAAGAAAAGATTTCGATTTTTCTTGTAGCGATTAGAGAACCGTTTACCCTTATCGGCTGGGTTTTAATTATAATTCATCCAATACTACTTGTAAATATGTGGGTAGAACCTGCTGAAGTTTTAAAATACGCATGAAAGGACATCTAACAGATTGCACACCTAATTCTAACACTGATTCTTTATTCGGTAAACATCTTAAGGATAATGACCATCAGTTTAATATGAAAGATAATTTTCAGATTCGCAAAAAAAAAGGATATCCTTTACAACTTGAAATCTTTGAAAATCTTAAGAAAAAAATAACAGTTGAACGTGTCACAGAAATAGAAAATAGAGCCAGGTAAAAGCGTTACTATCTTCTCTGACAGTCGGTCCACACTTAAAGCAATTAATTCCGTAAGCGTGTACTCTGAGCTGATTTGGGACTACGTTAGCACCTTAAAGAAGGTGGGCACTCAAAGGAAATTAACATCGGAATTAACATGGTTGCTAACCACTCGAGCGTGAGAGGAAATGAGAAGGGGGACGAGCTGTCCGGGCGAGGTTCGCCAAGATCATCCGTTGGAGTTGGTCCTTCTTTCGACACTCCTCAGGCTGTTAGATCGAGCCGTCCAATGGGTGGCACGGCGATAGCTTCCCGTCTGTCTCCGCGTAGCTAGAGGTTGTAGTCGTCCTCTGCATGACACAGCCTACCTTCCGCTGACGGTGAGTCATATATCGTAGTCGTCCCCTGGGTGACACGACTTGGCCTTTTGTTGTTCGTTTTTTTAAAGATTGTAGCTGTCCTTAAGGGTGGCACAACTTAAGTTTCCGTTCTTCGCTCGGTTATGGGTCGTAGTTATCCTAAGGGGTGACACGAGGTAACCAAACCCCGAACCGTGGTTACAGGTGTTAAGGCGCACCCCGTCTCGGTAATTCACGTTATATTTAGTTTTGATACGCCTTCTTTCTTCCTAGTTAATGCAATATATAAAAATATTCTCTTTTATCACTGTAATTATGAGTAGCTGGCTCATTTTGATTAAACATTTGTTTGCAAGGGAATTAAACTTACACTAATTATTTGTTCTGTTTGTTCAAGTCTATTGCAGTTCTCGAAGAATAAGTAACGGCATAATTATTCGCCAAGTTTCATCACATATTTGGAGTGGTATTTAACTTCACCACGTCAGAAAATCGAAATCGGGAGGCTGTTAAATTCAAATAGACGAGAGGTAACATTGTTGGTTCAACGAAAACTCAAATACAAGACATGCAAAGGCAGACGGTTATTTTAATAACCAAAAATTCGTAAGACAACGCATGGGAATTCGTATTATTTTCTTAAACATCCCGGAGAATGCATAAAAAGAAAAACCGCTTTTTCATATTCGCTAAATTGTTTTTATTATTCCGGTTCGATGAAACGTAAAGAGGAAATGGAGGGAAGCGGCACGCAATAAAGAATTTTTGTGTTTCCCCAGCGCATTTTTCGAATGTTTGCGTAATATGAACGACGCTATAGGAGGAAATACACTACCGGAGAGTACTTTTTACGTATCACTGCCTAGGGAAGAAGCTGGTGCGGTAGAACAGGGCGGAGTGCAAGCCTGTTTGTGTAAGGCACGGAAATGAGATAAAGTCGGGGAGATCCTGTGATCAAAGGCAGCGGACAAAGAGTTGTTGTACCTAAAGAAAAGTACAAGCTTTGTCGTGGTATGTGGTAAAAAGGAAGAAAACGTTTACAGATAAGTGATAGAATTTTCATGAAATTAAAAATGACATGGGTTTCTTTTAGAACGAAAAGCAGCGCTGTTTCGGGTCAAAACAGCCAACTGATTTGCTTGTTGTTTAGACAATCTTGGTCACATTGTACAAATAAATCCTTAGTTTTTTGTATCTTTATTCCTCTGGTCAACCACAAGATGCACAAACGTAATACAAGTAAGCAAAATCACATTTAATATATAACAAACAATAATGATATATACAGCAATGAATTACGATGAAATTGTCGGTTTATTTGTCAAAAACGTATGTGAAATATATGTATACATATATAAATATACATGCGAGTAAAATATAGGTTTACGCTTAAATTTTAACGCTTGTCGTGTAAATCGATACAAATAAAACCCT
Source organism: Protaetia brevitarsis (assembly GCA_004143645.1). Classification (NCBI taxonomy): domain Eukaryota; kingdom Metazoa; phylum Arthropoda; class Insecta; order Coleoptera; family Scarabaeidae; genus Protaetia; species Protaetia brevitarsis. The sequence goes on from RXPK01000045.1 coordinate 1,225,438, forward strand.
ATGGATTTATGACATAGAAATCAATCGACATTAATTCACGTGTTAAATGTACAATCGAGTACAATAAAAAGAATTACCCTTACTTCGAAATTAATTGGCTCTAGGCGCGGTTATACGTCGGTTATCGCGAACTAAAGTCGTGTCACACCCTGGGGGCAACAACAAACGATAGTTCAGCGACAGAAAAAAAAATGAAATACGGATATTACACGTCTCGGCTACGATCGGTAATCAAACTAGGGGTGGAAGAACTACATTCGTGTCACACCCGAGGGACGACAACGAACTACAGCCCTGTGAGAACGGAAAAGGAACTATATTCGTGCCACACCCGAGGGACGACAACGAACTGTAGCTCTACGGGAACGGGAAAAACCTATATTCGTGGCGCACCCGAGGGACGGCAAAATTAATTGGCTCTAGGTGCGGTTTTACGTCGGCTATCGCGAACTAAAGTCGTGTCACACCCTGGGGGCAACAACAAACGATAGTTCAGCGACATAAAAAAATACGGAGATTAAACGTCTCGGCTACGATCGGTAATCGAAGTAGGGGTGGAAGAACTACATTCTTGTCACACCCGAGGGACGACAACGAACTACAGCCCCATGAGAACGGAAAAAGGAACTATATTCGGGGACGCGATGTACTAAGAATTGAAACTAAAACGCGTGCTGGCGAAAACAAATCAACAAATAAATGTGAGCGTAACAAGAAAAATTAATTAGAAAAACTAAAATTTATATAAAAATAAAATAAATTATACAAACTAAACTGAATACTGACGTTAATTTTTGTTTTGCAACGACACGTTACAACATATGCGTTATTTTAGAGTTATGCGTGTTAACATATAATTTTAAAGGTCCTGCGCCCGAATGCAGCTTATCATATTATCATCATTTCGCGTATACGTCCGATACCAAGAGAAATAACCAAACAATCGTCAAGCACCGAAAACAATACTGCATTGCACCATGTTTCGAAGCATGAAACTAGACTTATATCAGTGTACTATCTAGAAATAATGGCTTACATCACCCACTTTATGCAATAGCTCTTATCGACATTTAATGTTATATTGAATGTTGAATCGTTCAACTGTAGGAAATTCCTGTTTTTTCTTTACCTGCAGCTATTGCTTTTTAAAAAAAAAAAGTAATAAAAAAATTTAGTTGAGATATGCATAGGGTTTTGCACGATATTGAAACGACCCAACTATATTCGCCAGAAACACAGGATCGTAAAATGCTTAAATATGAATGAAGGAAACATACAGTTTCGTTATATATGCTGCAAAAACTATTAGACATTCAGATTTGCCAAACCACAAAAAAGCCATTTAAAAACACCACTACCAGCTCACTTTCTGATTAATAGTGAAGTTTATATAAGCTGCCACAAGATGGCGATGGTTAGAAAACAAGGTTAACCTTGAATTACAGTGATAAAATTCTTATAATGGTTTTGAATTCAGATGCAAACTAAGGTAATACGTTTTCTTGGAAAATAGTCGTGGGAAAACGTTCAACCAAGCGAGCACAGACACAACCGTCTGTCATGGTTGCTGGAGAGAGATGTTCGTATTTTATTAAAGCTTATACACTGAAAGACGTCTACCTGTTTTTTTTTTTTTTGTTTTTTAATGTAACTATCCCCTTTCGTATTGATATATGATTGTTCTAATTTTGTATTTTGTAAATTTTACCAACTCAATTAATTCATTAATTCACATAAAAACATTAAATACTATCAGCTCTAACGAATTAACATAGCACCGAGTATTAATTCAACAGAAACACCCACACATCCGAGATAAGTTAGAACCGTAACACTATCTAGGCAGTACACCCGACATTCGCCGCAGCATATGTTTATAAATATACATTGCATATGATACAAACCCACCTATACAATACCTACGTACATATGTATACACAGACGCAACATAGATGGCGCTGCCAAGATCAACAAATCCATCCCGCCCTCACATACAACATATTATCGTGGAGTACGTTGCCGCGAGAGTACAAACATCCATGCATACAAAGTTGAATTACACGACTGTTGCGCTTTGTGGGTTGTATGGCGTACTTGTGTCGTAATAAAGCGTGCGCTAACTCCGTATATAGGAGTGCTCGAAATCGGGGGTTCAGGATTTCAAGAACGTATACACAAAAGGAATATGCTTGTTTTCAATTTAGCGCAGTTTATGTGCTGCTATATTGTTCTTTAACAAACCTAACCTATTTTTATCATTGCTTAGTTACCCTTAAATTTGATCGAAAATAAGGTTAAAAGACATAATAAATATATGTTCACAAATCAACCGTTTACGAACTAACAGCGAGTGTTCTTAGTAGTACATGGATATAACATATCCCAGTAAACAGGTGCTTATCAGCTATTGTTTTATGACAGTTTAATTTAACGTTTTGTGCAATTTGTAGCAATTACAATGGTTGCGTATTCTAATGCTGAAATGAGCGATATGGTATTCATGTACGGTCGTACTACTGGGAATTCTTTACAAGCACGTCGCTTCTATGCTGAAACGTTTTCTGACCTCCAACTGGCTTCGCATGTGATGTTTCAGACGATGTTTCAACGACTAAAAGAAACTGGTTCGTTTGAGAAGCAGTCTTCTGATACTGGATGGCAGAGAATAGCATGTACTCCACAGATGGAAGATGGAATTTTAAATATTACTGATGAAAATCCCGAAATTAGTGTTAGAAGAATTTCGACTCAAGTGGGTGTAAGCAGCAAACTTGTTTGGAGAACTCTTCATGAGCAACTCCTATACCCCTACCATATCCAACGGATACAAGCCCTTACTGCTCCGGATTATCAAGCGAGAAGGGCTTTCTGTGAGTGGTTTTTGCGAACAGCTGCTGATCGGCCAGATTTCGCTGATAACATTCTTTTCACTGATGAAGCTGGTTTTACTAAAAATGGAATATTTAATGTCCACAACAATCACGTTTGGTGTGACGAGAATCCCCATGCTATCGTTGAAGCCAGGCACCAGCAACGTTTCTCCCTAAACATCTGGTTAGGCATGATAGAGAAACGGTTGTTAGGACCGATTGTTTTGCCACAACGTTTAACAGTCCTGCATACGTCGAGTTCTTGGAAAATACTTTACCTGAACTTTTGGAAGATTTACCTATAAATCTAAGACTGAACCTCTGGTTTATGCAAGATGGAGCTCCACCGCACTTTACGCGTGCTGTTAGGGAACATCTTAACAATGAATTTCCTAGGAGATGGATAGGGCGAGCAGGTCCCATTGCTTGGTCTCCAAGGTCTCCCGATCTAAACCCGTTGGACTTTAGTATCTGGGGTTATTTGAAAAGTTTAATGTACGCAACATCGATAAACGATCTTCCAGAGTTGCGCCAACGAATAGAACACTGTTGCCAGATAATACGAGAAAAACCCTTGCTTTTTAAAAGAGTACGCTCTTCCTTTGAAAGCAGATGTAGATCCTGTGTCGAATTGGAAGGACGCCATTTTGAACAGCTTCTTTAGTTATAATCTATTTTATGTTAAAATGCAATAACATCTTAATAAAAACCGCTAAAACAAACTTTTTCTGCAATTGCGATAAAATCGCTGTTATCTCGTAAACAGTTAATTTGTGGACATATGTTTATTATGACTTTTAACCTTATTTTCGATCGTACTACATGCCCTTAAAATCTTTAAACGATGTTTCAAAACACCCTGTATGTAGCGATGGAGCATCCGTTAAATACATGTCTAATCAAATATATTGTGACAATTGCGTGCCAGTCGGGCAGCATTTAACTGACATGGGACGGCAATTGTAATTGAATTAATTCCCGGATATCAGCTCCCGCACTTCCACCCCGCTTTATACCGGCCCCCAGTACATTCTCATATTTAATTAATTCGCGTTATTGTCCATCGGGGTTTCCATTATGGACGTGTAACGTTGATATATGCACAATACGTTGCTTAATGTGGAATTCCGCGCTGCGACCGTGGGTTTTTCGCGTGAAATTTATATATGTATGTGAAAGAATATCTGGGTTAGTAGGGATAGACGTTTACAGCTAAATGGATTTAAGGATTAAGGCTTATCAAATTAGTACTAGTTGAATATTTTACTTGATAGTTCTGTATTAAGGGGAGGTTTACATGTATTTGACTGGAAAAATCGATTTTTGGTTTTTTGCATTTTTTGAAAGCTCCAAATATATAACATACATGGTTAAAGCGGTTTCGTAATATTCGCATTGTTTAAGCCGTTACGGCTTATTAAAAGAGCGGGTGTACCGAACACAAACGGAGTAAATTAGATGTAATACTATATTCGACTCGGGGCTGCTCGGGTCGAAATATCATACTTATTGTTTGTTAGTGTATGCATAGTTGTCTTTAATGATTAGAAATGCCACTGCAGTCGGGATCACAAATAAGCGACAGAGTAGCTATTTATATTACAATAATATGAAGCAATTGGATCCGAAATAAAACGCACATTTGAAGAAACTGATCTAACAATATTTCTTTTACTTAAAACACACTTTCCCACGCTTTAGAAAACTACTTAAATAAAATATATCAATTTATTGCAGATGCACTTGCTTACACTAAATTTCTTATAAAAGCTGGCTAGAATATGATGGCAAAGGTAACCGCACTACGGATCATCAGAGTAGCACAGGAAAAATGGAAGTCGATGCGATGCCTTAAAAGAAATTTTCGCACGATTTCGCATAGGCGACTGAGACAAGGCAACTTTTTAAGCAATTTGTGATTTTTAGCCGTACGAAGATGTTACTGTTCAAGAAAAAAAAAAGAGAAAGCGTTGGAGATGTACAAAAAAGAATGAGTGGACTTTGAAGAAAGGGCGCTGGTAAACTGACTGACAAAGTTATTGATACTTTAACAATAGTGTACTGTGGACTAGCAATTAGACAACATCCAGATTCTGCATAAAAAATGAAGGCAGCTATTTGGGCTACATTTCATTATAAATGTTCAACCGACGCGGATCCACGACACATTTATTGTCCATAAGGTGTAGACAGCCTGTGTAAGTGGCGCGTTGCAGAAGCCAAGGTTGAGCTTGCTTCATTTATACATGACCCTCTTTTGCAAAAAAAGATCAAGATGCTATTAGGCCGATTTATGAAGTTCCTTCTAGAGTGATTTCTTGCAAAGATGCATTGGAAAAAATTGTCAAAACTGAAACGACTCGTTTAGTTCATGTGTGTAGAAACTAGCTCCAAAAGATTTACACTGCGGCCCATAAACAATTCAACTTGCTACCTACATTGCCGCAAATTGATTCAATGAAGGTTACTTTTCTGTATTACAAATAATGAATGCGGTGGGAATTGCAGTAGGACTTGATGCCAAAAATTTCGTCATCAATTCTGATCGTCAGCGCATACAACGAGCAGAGCAGAGTATGTCCAGCGCTGCAAAACTTGCTGTGCTGTCTAAAGGGAAACAACAAATTTTGCAAATGCAGAAGTATGAAGAAGAAGAAGGATTAATGTATGGTGCTGGAATAGCTGACTAAGTGTATGTTGAACTATTTGTAAAAATTTTTGCTGGGAACTTTGAACGCGTTTTTCTCGAAACATGATATTTCAAATCTGCATAAGTTCTAGTTCTTCAAGTGTTCACATATATCAACTTAATTCTTTTGTTTTCTTAATGTAAACAATTTTTATTGGAGGTTATACCTATAATATACTAAAAATTGCAATATTCCACATTTTTATATCCACATACACACAAAAAAGAAATAGAAAATAATCAAATCAAGGTTCAGGTATCTGCCACATTGTTTGCTTTCGACTTATTTCGTTAAATTTAGGTATAACCTCCAACAAATTTAATATATTTCTAACTCTTCTTTATTTCAATTTCGCATCAACTTTTGCGTATGCTAGAGTTTACGCAGTTTGACCGTGTTTTCTGTGCACATTGCTACCTAGATACAAATAGCGAACGTTATAGTGGTCTTGTCATTAAAAAAAATATATTTTTTTAATGTTCAAGTTTTAATATATTTCTTAAGAAAAAGACGTATTTCGTATATCTTTCCCTTTGTCTGAAAAAAAAGCTCAAAGTTTTTGGACTTTTCCGATATATATATGTAAACCTCCCCTTAAGAGTAAAATTTCATACATTGAAACCAAAGAAACTTCTTTACAAAAATTAGGAGGCTTTTTAAGCAAATTTACTCGTTGTTAGTGAAATGAACCGAGTTGCTTTTATAAAGATGTCTATTGCGATATGTTATGAAGAATTCAACCGAAAACAGAAAGTGACAGATAGATGTGTATTGTTTTATACAGGCTTGTGCGCGTAGGAAAGTAGGTTCGCATCCCGACTTAGCCAATCAGCGTAGGATATTTGATTTCCAGAACAGCAGTGTCCTTACTTAATCTAAAATCTCACAAAACACAACAACTTCTGTGATTCGAATAGAGCCGAAATGACGGTACGTCTACACGCGATCAAGGTTGTCTGAAAAGTGGAGATTCGTTCGCACTACATTTCAGACAACCTTAATCGCGTGTAGACGTACCGTCATTTCGGCACTATTCGAATCACAGAATTTGTTGCATTTTGTGAGGTTTTGTATTAAGTGTTTTACCCCACTTGAAGAAATTATTAGTTCTATATTCGAAGTTGATGAATTTACTTCGTCACTACCCGTGAGGATTTAGAAGTGCTGATTCGGACGATATCACCGACGAAGTAAGATGTCATTTTTCTTTCCATTCTAGTGTTCACGTAATTTTCGTTTTTGCGCTTTCATTGGTTTTGTCCCTGATTACCGTGTTATTTATTTAAGTTGTTCGTACCACCCGTGGATTGAAATACCCGCCGTTTGAACCACAGTTGTTTGAAATAACTGCTGATAGCAACCACGGTTGTTCGTACACACCTATTATTCGTAACCACCCATTGGAATTAGCCACCCACTGTAGATGACCATCCACTAAATAACTCAGTATATCACTGACCAATTGGCATAGAAATTTAACCTACAAGAGCTTAACCTCTTCGTCTCCACCGTGGGAAAATAACCTTATTACGATACAGCTGAATCCCGTTACACTTGCACATCGCAGTCACCAGCAAACCTGAAATACAGTTTCAGACAAGTCGCTTACTCCTACCAACTCATCAATAATATACCAACTTTCATTATACAGTCTATTATTAATTAAACCCATCGTAACTTTAACTTATGTAAAGTATTTGTATGCCATATTTTAAGTCAATTTCAATAATTTCAAAATTTATTCTTTTATTTTACTTTGAGACAGTGTTTTGTAAATATAATAAATATGTTTCGATACATGTTTTAATATTAAATATTACAATCCTTTTGTAGTTACTAGTCGTAATAATTAAACAATTTACTGTAAAATCGCATGAAATTTGTGTACAAACTTTGTCTAAAATTTATAACCAAGGTATTCCTGTTGGTTTACCAACCTTGCAGCCAATATATATTTAAACTTGTATTTTAATAACATTTGCGATTGCGTACATGTACGTGTCTTATTAATCTATCGCTCAGTTATATTATTGTTAGAATTATTTGTTTAATTTTACAAAACTTTGTCGATATAACCATCGAATTTCTTTTTACTTTGTCAAATCCCAACATATACTGGACCCACATATTATTAAAATTATGTGTATGTAATTTAGTATGTTAAGATACTTTTGCTTTTTTTCCAATTTTCTTTATGTTATTTGCTGTCTGCACATTATATTTATAATTTTGTCCTTTATATGGATTGTAATCTGTTGGACAATAAAATTCTATTATTATTATTATTATTATTAAAAATTCTTCAATTTTTTCTCCTTAAGTCGCTCCACACACACAGGCGTAATAATGACTTATGGCTGGGCCGATGGCCCTGTAATTGGCGAAAGTTGTTGGGGATGCCAAGGCATGAATTATTATTATTATTATTATTATTATTATTATTATTAATTATTATTAAAATTCTATAATAATAATAATAATAATACTTTATTGCGCATAAAAACACTAGGTGTTGTTTGGCAATACATATAACAGACATGCAATACATATAAAAGACATAAATAAACATATACTAATAATATCCGTGTAGATAAAATAATGACATTGACAGTAATGTAATTTGATGGACTAGTGTCTGTAGCTGTTACATTAAAAATTTAAAAAAAAAATTAAAAACAAATGTTCACAACGGGAATATAAGGTGGATAAGAATTATGTATCAAAGTTATATGTTAAAAATTCGTCAATGGAATAAAATGCTTGTTCCAACAGTACGGCCCTTAGTTGGCGCTGGAACATTTTTTGAGTTGGCGAGTTAGTTAAGGAAGTAGGTAATTTATTATATAATGAAAAACTCATATAATACAAGGAATCTCTACAAAGGGAGGAGCCTGGTTTAGGAAGGTTAATATAGTGATTTTGGCGTGTGCTATAAGAATGTATGTCAAACCGATATTTCTGTTTCTGACGCTGTTTGTAGGTAGTCTCATATAGAAATAAGGAAGGAAGGGTTAAGATTCCACGCGATATGAACAAGGGCCGACAATGAGCTCTGTTGCCTTCCCCACAAATCACCCGCACTGCCCGCTTTTGCACCTTAAAAAGTACACTAAGATTTGCCAACGAAGTAAATCCCCAACAGGAAAGACAGTACCGCATACGAGACTCAAACAAAGAAAAATAGATCATACGAGACACTTCCTCTCCAAGATTACGTCTTATCACTCGCAAAGCATAACAAACAGAAGACAGCTTTTTCGAAGGACATGGACTTGTTCAGTCCATTTTAAATCCGCATCAAGAACAATACCCAAAAACTTTACATGATTGCAAGGTAACAGTAAGGCAAACATTTATATTTATATGTTGCTTGTATATCAATAATTTGGTTTTACTGACGTTAAGAGTGATATTATTCGCATTAAACTCATTCATATACTGGGGCAGCATGTTATTACAATTATGTACTATACAGAGTCAACCTAAACTTATTTTACCTTTTTACTAAATTGAACTTTGTTGAACTTATGCTTGAGTTTTATTACGTTTATCATTACATTTTATTAGAATCGAATTTAACCAACTTTGCGGTAACTTATCCTTTTTATCTGCGAGTCTAGTGTCAATAGGCTCTGGGCACTTCATTATTAAATTTTGTATGCTTCGGACTTTATGCGAGCATTGGCGCCCATTTACCGAGATTTAAACCAATACCCTAAGATAGCCTACCCCTATTTTAATTGAGCTATGCCGTCAGGGTACTGCTCTAATTTTCGAATTTAACAGACTTTGTCCAACTTTCCGGTGACTTATCTCTTATATCTGCGAGCTTAGTGTTATTAGGTTCTTAGCACTTCGTTATTAAATTTTGTATGCTTCGGTACTTCATCCGAACCTTGGCGCCCATTTACCGAGAATTAAACCGACACCCTAAGAAAGCCTATTCCCATCTCCATTGAGCTACGCTATCAGCATACTGTTCTTACTACAGCTTACTACACCGTCTTTGGGAATTCCGGTTGTCGCAACTGTTGAGAAAAGAATTACCATTTCGACTTCGATCTTCCGGATTATGTATTTGCAGGTCGCGCTTTTCACTTCGGTTGCGTTTAGGTTCGGTATTTAACGTTTTTGGTAATTTTCGCTTACAGTTCGCGGCGATAGCCATATTTAAGATGTTTGCCTAACCCTGTCACAGTGTTTCGATTATAACAAGTTAGCTGGACAAAAGTCATTGGCGAATTGTTGAAAAGTGAAGTTTGACAGTGACAAACAACCCTTTCAAAGATAGGATTTAACATTTTTTTGTCTCCTAATTAATCGTTTAATGAATCAATTAGCCCAGGGTAAAAGGGAAGGATAAGTAAATTTGCATTTATTGTTCTTTGCACCTCTTTGTGCTAATACTCCACCGTGCTGTTTATTAGCATATATATATATATACATTTCAGTGTGATGGATTCTCAAGCTAAAGGTAAGTACTTGCTAATTTTGTCTATAAACTGTAAAAGCTCAGCTCAATAATTTTAAAAATCTTCTTCTTCTTCAATTTTGTCGACTTTTCGCCGATTTTTCTTTTTTATCTGTCTCGAAACTATATGCCCCGTGTGCCCCAGCCAAGATTAATTATATTGTAGCTACAAGTTTCTACTTCCAAAATATAACAGATTTAGCTGCACACTTTGTACAACTATGTTTTTTTTTTAATTCTTTAGACTGCTACTTTATTGAGAAAATTGGGAGCTGTTTGAAGAATGCTGAAGCATGGGAAAAAATACCGAAACAACATGCTGTAACCCAATTTTTGTTGGCAAAATCGATTTTTCGAGGGTTGCGGAGGCATCATTGAGGGAAACAAAAATGCGATATGCAGGTTTTCCTCGAAATTATCAGACAAGTGGTACAATTGTGGAAGAGTTGAGAACGCTTTTTAAGCAAATATGCGGGTGGATGGCAGGAGATTTACAGTTTCCTGCTATCCTTGATCATTCGAAGTTACCAACACCGAATGTTGTCACACATCTGGACGGTCTCGCAAAGAATTTGTGGAATCGAGCGACAGAACCAAAGAAGACGTGTTTGAGATTTAAGTAAATTCGAGAAGTACATCCGAGCTGGTGGTTGCCGCAGAAGTTTCAGCGGGATTGTCTGGTAGTAGAAACTTGGCCTCCGTAAAAAGAGTACCAGTGAAAATACAGAGTTTGTAGAAAATGAAGGAAAGTGTAAGAAATCGTAACGGTACCACTTTAGTGCAGAAGGAGCTTAAGGAGAAATTAGTCTCTTCTGGATAAACGAAAGCCGATATGGTTCAAGTATGGCAGCAATACTGCCCGAAGTTTTCGGAAAACATGAACTAAGCGCAGAGATTACAGGCTAATTCTTCTACGAAGATTTGGTACCTTATTAAGAGCTTTGTCATCCGGCTATAAAAATTAACATTAAAAAATCTTCGAACTTTTTCGCAAGATACAACTACTGATAACATACGGTGCACAAAATACTTGTGCACATGCTGATACAATTGGTTCTTCTGCCAATCGGGCAGCTATTTGAGGAGGCCCAGAAAGCTCCCAATAAAGATTGCAGAAGATTTCGAGACATAATACTCGGAAGCGATCATGTATTGCAACGAAATAGAGATTTGCTAAATATGTTAATTATCACATCTGACCCTGTAATTAATAGGCTTAGGGAAACTCAAAAAAAATGGAAGTCTCCCTTCCGAGGTTTTAGATTTAATATTGCCTTCGGTAAATACTCTTTTACTTCCGTCCAACCATATATTACTTGAGTTAGAGGACTATGTGTAGTGATTCGACTGAGAAGAAATTAGTGAGGATGAATAATTTCACCTATTTTGAATTTACTTTATATTTTTATTGATTTATTATATAGTTATAAAAGTAGTAGGTGGAGTATTTATATAACGTAGTTTTGTTTTTGAAATACCTAACCACACGTGTTAGGTGTATTGTAATACTTTAATGTTTAGCTTTTTATTTATCGCTTTTATTTATTCAATATATACTTTTCGATGAAACAGTATTTTCATTAATAGAAGAAGCTAGGTAAACCTAGTTACATGATCCCTCTGAACGAAAATCTAAGTCTAAACTGTGCGCAAACATAGACTATCCCTGCATGTACCCTTATGTTTACTAAACTTTCTAATTTATTTTTCGATCAAAAATTTTATCTTAATCATCATTAACTCTATTACTGTTCTTTAATATTTTTTCAACAAATGTAATACAAATAAAAGCTTGCAAAAAGACGAATGTACCGAAATATACATTGTGTCAATTCAAAAATTTTCTAGAAAAAGTTTACATTATGAAACATCTTGTATACAAATACATTAAAATAACGCTAACAAAGCCTACGGCGATTACAGTAACAATTATTTTTGATCAAATTAGAAAAAAATAAAAATGGCGGTGTATTAAGCCGTTAAATTGTTTTCGAGACAACACAGTAAATAACTAAAAAAATACCGATTGAAACTATTTAGTACCGTATATCAATTTGCTTGTTTGAGATTGGACTATCCAGATATTCAATAATATACTGACTGTTCTATTTAACCTTTTTGATAAGTAGCTGAAAAATGGAACACCCTGTATAGTACAAAGTATTTTTAAGGCATGCAGTTCGACGATATATAACAATTCATAAAATAATGTTTTGAAAAAACTTAGTTTGTTGACAATCTTTCATTTCTTGATGACTGGGACACCCTGTATACACACAAACTGATGATGATGGTAATTATATACAGAAAAAAAAATTATTACGCATACAACATATCTTTCGAGGCGCAAAATGTGTAACGAAATAATTTTGTCCAGCTAACTTGTGAAAATCGAAACACTGTGCCTGTATATCGTCTCTTTTACGTTATATTTATTCCATGTTGCTTAAAACAGGGCGAGAGGTAAGTAAGGCACGCTTTAATTTCTAATTCTGTTGCTTTTTAACGTCTCATTTGTCCTTAAATGAATTCGTTTTACCCGGTGTTGTTTTGTGTCTCGCTATCTACCCTTTCCGCGTTCCACGTCCAACTTCGCGTGGAGCGTTAAAATAAGTAAATAAACACGGAAAACGGCGACTCTCTCGGCGCACGGAGCGATTTATTCGCGAAAGCGCCATTAATAGCTCCTCTGTATCTTCAAGAGTAATCCCGCCTCTATTGGAATAACAAACAACTCGATAAATCCACAGCCAATTCGACCGCGCTATGTTTACATTTCCATCTAGACCGCGTTTTCCCGTTGTCTTCCCGACGGAGTAAGTGTTTGCGCTGCGGTAAGTACTGGTACATACGTCCGGAGTACCTATCGCTCTTCTTTTACGGTATTTATTGGTTTCTTCAGTGGTGTCGCGTTGGGGGGTGGGGCTAGATTTATGTTTGCCGTAACTTTAAGATGTGGGATTTAAGTGTATTGGGTCGTCTTACTGGCGGTTTTAGTCCAATTTTGCCGGTACGCGGATTGATATAGCACCCTTACTCCAAGGGAATGTGATTCCCTCGTGAAGGAAAGGATGAAGTGAATCTAATTTAGAATTTGACGTTTGTAGTTTCCGATAAAGGATTAAATGTAAAAATAATTCTTAGGATTCACATACTAACATCGTTTTTTGGCAAAAGCACTTTTTTTGATAATTCTACGCACTGAATGGGGATGAATGAATAGGAACTTAAAGAAAATATCGATATGTTAGACATTTTCCCATAATACAAGTATTTTACGTGAACAATAATGAGAAATTTCTTATTTCTTAGAATTGCAAGTTAGGCCTACACTTTTTTGAGCTATGTTTATGATTTGTACGTTTGCCACTTTTAGGGAGGTTAAATCAGAGTTTAAGAATGCGAAAGATTGAACGAGCGATCTGCAAAAATTAAAGCTTGTTGCCGTTGGGTTGCGATCGCTTCATTTTTAGATTTTATTTAAAGATTTTTATTTCATTTATTTTAAGAATTAGACCCTGCAACGCTATCTAGCAGTGAAGTGTCGAACTCCTTGCTCGTCACAACGCATCTTACCCTGATAGCAAAATTTAATGTCTTATTTTCGTTATTTATTTTCAAATTAATTAATAATTCATTGTCAGTTAAATTTGGTTTTCATTCTTCAATTATTAGTTTAAGTTTTATTCATTAAATATTTTCCGCATTTTTAAGTTGTCAGTGACTTATTTGATTCACGTTGCATTTCCGACTTTCGCCCTCTCGAAAAGGCAGAGAGACGCACAGGCACACACACCATCTTAGACGCGCTGTTCAAGTTGCTCCGTGCAAATTTCAAGTGGAATTTTGTCGCGCGAATTCTAATATCGATGCTATTTTTTGTTCGTGTTACCTGGCGACTGTCAGGGGATGTGTCCATTGCATCGATGTATTCCTGAAAAGGGTTTGTTTAACAGCAGCGTCAAGCCGGCGGTTTCATTTTGTTATGCGTGCATCTTAGGTTACTGGTAAGCGGACTCCTTCTCTTTTTAATTTTATCTGTTTAGTATCCGATCCTATCTTAGGACGCTATATTTACTACTACTCCCTCTACTATTACACTACTGACTACTTTATTTTGGCTTGAGTTGAAGCAAGAGGGTGAGACGAAGTACTTAGTTTGGGAGACCAAATCCAGATCGTTGAATTTGAAAGGGGACCACGCTTGACTCAGCGTAACGCGCTCAACCACCTACTGACGCAATACACCGACACTCTCTAGAAATTTACCAGCTACAGTTGTATATTATAGTTTTTATTATGCTCTATTCTTTGCACCAAATCAGTATTTTCATTATTGTTATTTTATTCATTTTTCTAAAATCCGATCACATAACATGAAACTTCCGGCAACATATTTAACTAGATATTAAGCATAACCTCTATATTTC
>RXPK01000045.1:1242267-1271392 GCA_004143645.1 Protaetia brevitarsis
TACAGGATGCTAAAAGTATGGATAAGTTAAATATTTTCAGAAGGTTTAGCAGATCTCGTTGGAATTGCAACAGTTAGAAGGTTTAAATTCTATCATTTGATATTTCTTTCAATTTCACATTATTTTTTTAAAAAACAGGCTAACTTATTTTTTTTTAAATGGCACGGGTGTCATTTGATTTTTTAAAAAGCCTTTTTTTCTGAATTCTGTAATGTAATATGCCCCTTTTTTTATTTAAAAGGCAAACAAAAATTTAATTCAAAATTTATTCTGGAAAAATAAAATAATTTAGGCTTTGATAATGCTGTTTTTGAGATATGCACTTGCATATCGCCAAATTAAACTTGTATGCAATTATTTGTTTCACAATGGTATTAAGCGAAACTGAGCGTATAGAAATTCTCATGATGGTTGGTTATGGCGAAGATACGAGTTTGCTCAAGTAGTGATCTTTTTAATGGAATTCATCCAAACCGGGACCGATCTCCAGACGACGTTTCCAAACTTACAAAATTTCTAAGAAACTGTTAGCGTTAAGACGTGCAAGACCTGGGCGACTCGATAATTACCAACGAAGAAAATTCTTTGAATGTTATGTTGGATGTGGTAGAATATCCAAAAATTTCAGTACAACATTGGCGTTGAACAACCAATGAGGTAGAGGATCCATACAAAATTAATGAATCGCGAAAAATATTCATCCTTATTTAAAATTCACTTGCTACAGAGAATTAAGTGACGACGATTTTGACCGCAGAACCGAATTTTGCGAAACTATGATGCACAAGATATAATCAGGGATGGTAAACTTTCTTAAGCGAGTTCTCTTCTCTGATGAGTCAACTTTTTTGTCTAAATGATATGTTAATCGCCATAGCGTCGATATTGGTCTGACAGAAATCCGCATTGATGGAGGTTTCATACGCAGCATCGACAGAAAATTGATTTGGTGTGGCATTATTGGTCGATATCGTAATGTCTTTTTCATTAACGGCAATTTAACGTCTGAAAGATATTTGCAACTTTTACAACAACATATTGTTCCACGACTTAGGGAAATATTTCCAAACCACGGCAATCGAAATTGTATACCAACAGAAACCATATGGTTTCAACAAGACGGAGCACGCGGCTCTTTTGGTCGTCAGTGCTGCGCAATATTTGGATTGAAACATTTCCCGATAGATGGATAAGGCGAAGGGGGGCTATTGAATGGCCAGCTAGGTCTCTTGATCTGTCCCCATTTGATTTTTTCCTGTGGGTTCATGTAAAAAATCGAGTGTATGTCAACACAGCCATTACAAATCGAAGACCTACAAGAACGTACAAGAAACGAAATTGCCGGTATTTCTCCAAATATTTTGATTGATTCTTTCGAAATTTTTGCTCAACGTGTTCATTATTGCAGGAGGTTAATGGAAATCATTTCGAACATCTTTTTGTAACATAAAAATTATGTAATTTCTTTGTTTTGAGCTTCTTTTTATTAAAATTCTGTTCTGTTTCAGTTAAATGTGTTATTTTTACAATTATTATTAACTATTATTATTTATTTTTTGGTCCAACTTCACGCAGCATAGAAGTAACGATAGATAAAGACAACATTTCCAAGGCTAACAAAATTTTTCATTTTTCAAAATTTTACTAGTTCGACATTTTTTTTAAAGTTTCGATTAAATATAAATATGGATGCGTTAATCACAGAACGCAGAAAAAATTCTCTTTTCAAAAATATTTAAAATTTGACCCTTCGTGCCATTTAAAAAAATCAAGTTAGCCTTGTATCCCCAGAACCAAGATAGATAGAAATTTGAAGAACATCTTAGACGATAGAATTTAAATATTTTTAACCATGTACCAAATTTCAACAAATTTTGTTGAATAGTTTTCATAATATTTAACTGTATCCATACTTTTTGGCGACCATGTATATTAATAGAATTGTATTCGTCAATTCTACAGAAGACATCCTTCCCAGAAAATGGATGAAGTGAAAAAAATTGTTCAAGTGTTGAGATGTCTTTACTTAAGTCATACTTTTCCTTAACATTTCACATTTACTACGAATATGGGAGTTCGAGTATAAGAGTGATCAAAGTCCGAGGTTAGCAGTAGAACATTTACATTGGCCCTGCTGTGCGATTAGCTCATCGGAATTTAAACGAATAGCAAGACCTATTTTAAGAGTAAGAATTGTTTATAGGCAATTACTAATTACACTCGTCAACAGTGAAATTGCTTCTTAGGTAAAGTACCCAATCCGAAATGAATTCAACGGCTGAACACGAATCACATTGAAAAAAGTTGATTGGCTCACGTTCCAGAGATTTGACGTTTTGTCCATTGTATAGATGCTATTGCATAATGTAATGCAATTTAGTGAGAAATACGAAATTTTGCGTCATATTGCATCACCCCTTCATGCAAAGAGTTAATGCAGCATTTGTGTAAGTTTCCATTGAGAGTGTTGCGAAATTGATTGCGCAATATCAAGCAATAGCTAATTATAGTTTATTTATAAATGGCCGACGTGACAGTAACTCGTGCAATGTCCGTTCATTCGCGCATATTTTTCGAAGCTCTAGCATACACAATGATTGCTATAGTGTAAAGTAACTAAACAGTAGCAAAGCCTCGTAACTGTGTTAATAGTGCAAATAACTTCTGTTTTATATTTGCGGAGAAGTGACATTTGCTTGCACAGAAAAAGAACATCAGTGCAACAGTTAAGAAGCTTATCATTTGTATTTTGGTTGCAGATAGGCGACCAGGACAAAGACTGGGCCCCACGTATGCTGCCGCACTTGTGCGTAAATCTTTCACAGTGGCTTAAATTGCAAAAGAAAGGCAATGCCATTTGCGTGCCCATGATTTGGAGGGAGCCCACCAATCACGTTGACGACTGTTTATTTCTGTATGGTAGCACCAGCTTCTGGAGGCATCACCAGAAAGAAGAGAATGGACAGTTGAATACCTAACATACCATCTGCTCTGCGACCTGTCTCTCATGGCGAAGGACTCCCAATTCCAGAACCTCCTACAGATTTTTCTATCAGTTCAGACGATGAGGATGGCCATGCGTCTGCGAGTTCTCCTCAACGTGGCAGTAAGATGATTAACTTTTCGTGCTTTGACGAAAACATCTGCACGACATAAAATTACCCAGGATGAAATGAACGATCTTGTTCGCGATTTGGATCTGTCGAAAAGCAAAGCGGAGATACTGCTCAAGACTTCGACAGGTGGAATTTTCTGGAACAGAATGTCCGAGTGACTTCATTTCGCACTCGCCATCAGCTCTTCGAATCTTTCTTTAAGAAAGAAGAAAGCTTGTATTTCTGCTGCGATATTGATGGTCTACTACAAGCTCTCGGTATTTGCACATGATCCCACGAATGGCGGCTGTTTTATAGACGCTTCAAAATTGAGCCTAAAGGCGGTTTTGTTGAATAATGGGAACCAGCTTCCAATCCATACCTATTGACATGCGGTCTACATGAAGGAGACTTACGGCAATCTAAAAGCAGCTACTGGAGACGATTAACTACAGCAAGTATGGCTGGCAGATATGTTCTGACCAGGTAGTATCTCTGTTGATGGTTTGCAGCAGGGATATATACAAAGTACTGCTGTTTTCTTTGCTGTGGGACAGCAGAGCAATCGATTTGCACTACATCAAGAAAGACTGGCCTCGAGAGCATTTTTTAAAGCCTGGAGAAACGAATGTACAGCACCCACCATTGGCACAGCCACACAAAATTCATCATTCCTCCTTTACACATCAAGCTCGGTCTTGTCAAAACTTGGTAAAGCCATGGATAAGAATGGACCAGCATTCAAGTACCTGCATGAAAAATTCCCTCGACTCAGTGAAGCCAAAATTAAAGAGGCATCTTTGTGGGACCTCAAATTAGACAGCTCTTCCGAGACCCCAAGTTTTGAGGAACTTCTTCAAGGTAAAGAAAAACAGGTTGGATCATTCTATCAAGTGGCAGCAAACTTCCTGGGGATGACAAGGCAGAAATTACAAGTGTCTGGTTGAGGATATGTTGGCTTTGTTTCATGAATTCGGCTGCAATATGTCCTTAAAGATCCACTTTCTTGATTCCCACTTAGATTTCTTTCCTGATAACTGCGGGCAGGTCAACGATGAGCACGGCGAACGCTTTTCATCAGGACATTGCACCATGGAGCAACGGTACCCAAGGCAAATGGTCTACGTCAATGCTAGCTGACTATTGTTGGACAATCAGATAGAGATGCTCCACAAGTCCACTACAAACCAGCCAAAAGAAGTCGAAAGCCAGAAGCAGACTAATGTTTTTCCTATATGTATTATAATATTGACATAAGTACACCTTTTTCTGAAATATGCGTACATTTTACAGAAAACCCGTAGCCAATTCAGCTTTTTTCTTAGTCATTTTCGTGTTCAGCACATTGAATTCATTAAGAAATGACTATTTTTCAGCTTGAAGCATGAACTTTTCGAAAATTTGTTTGCCCAGTGTTTATTCATTTACAGGTTATAATTAAAATTGTCTGTCTACGTAAAAATGTTGATTGGAATACTTTGAAATTAGCATCCCCGAAGTTGACACTTAAGCCGATGCCGTAAACTTTAGATATTCCCCCCTTCCGCAAAGCATATCTCCGGGAGAGTTTTGAAGTTCTTAAGGTCGTACGCTTCGGAGCCTTGAGAAGGGAAGAGTTAATTTACCGGGAAAGCTCATCGCCCAAAATCTGAGGCCCGTCCAAACTTTCGGTAACAGTGTTAAATAAGTTCGGATTACATTCCACAATACTTATTTGCCGCTTATAAGAGAATTTTGTCGGGGAGGAATAATTTTTCCTCCACTCGAAAAAGCAACTGGTACAAGTTTTGAACGATTACCACTGCTCCCTGTACTGGTAGAATGTAAACAATGATAAAGTTTAGATTTAAGTGGATGTTGCCCGCGTCTTTCCCTAATGACCCTTACCCACTCGGTGGGGACGAAGCGTGGTAGCAACCTGACTATGTTCAGGACTAACAATACTTCCCGAGATCATCATCAATTATTCCTGGCCCGAAAAGTGGAGAGGGGGGAGAGGGTGCTTGTCGCCGCGGGTACAATACTCGTACAGATGTGTTCCGGAGACTTTTTATCCTCCTCTCTCCCTTGTCCGCCCTTGTATACACGCGACGTAGTTCCGTTAATAATGCAGTTTGGCTGAGGGAGCAAATCTATTACGTCGTGACGTAAGGCACGGACTTTAATCAGGCATTATGCAAATTGTGCACCTCTATAGAGCGATTCCTTCTTGCGCTCATGAAAAATGGAATACAGTTAGATTTAACGACTGCTGTGTTCGAACTTTATTAAGTATGTTCAAATTTCGCCTGCGGAAAAATTTAATTGAGAAGCTGAAGACAAGTACCAAACAGAGAGGAGACAAGGTTATAGTCAGTGTTGCCCTAATAGTATTTTGCATTGTTTTAAACATAAAAACTAAATTCTGACATAGGCTATTACGTTACATTTTAAAATAATATTTTTTATCTGTTTTCACTAACAAGGGAACCTCGCGAACTGTAAATCGCAGAATTAGTGTACTCAAGACGCTTTCCGTTGCTGCGGACTTTAACTTATAGAGGGTGCAATTCACCCTGCAATTTAGCCCAAATTTGTTTTTTTTCTGAATAACTTTTAAACGGTAAGAGATAGGAAAAAAAGTTTCAATGGGGACTTGTACCGTTAGTAAGCCCTTTCGATTGGTGTAGATATTTATATACAGGGTGTTCCAATAAACGTGTAATGACGTATGTTGTGTTATTTTATCGAATTTCAGAAATCGGTTATAATGGCCTTTTTTTGTGATCAAATAGTCTTATAGAAAGTAAGTTAAAAATTATACAGGTGTCCCACAAAAATATAAATTTTAGCATATTTCTTATTCTAATGAGATTCTCTGTATATTGTTATGTGGCTGCATTATATGTAGAAATCAGTGTGTAACTATACTAGGCGTTGATAGTTATATGTGATAGTTTTGAGTTATACGCGTTTGGTTTGTATGTAAGACTATTTATCCCAACAGCAGATAAAGAAAATGTAACTACTTCGACAGATTGTTCTGGATACTATTTAAATTAACACTATATATTCAAAAATAACATTTGAAAAGGAGTACCGACGGAACTTCGTTGAAGAGATAAAGTAATTATATGGGTAATACGGTCTTAAAATAAAACTGCTTAAATCGCCTCAATATTTCGTTATATTTATAACTTCATCAGGAGGAACATCTACAATATTATAAAGAAAAATAAATATTAAATAAAATATTAAATAATTCATTACTATGATTCATATTCTTTATAATATTGTAGATGTTCCTCTGATGAAGTTATAAATATATAACGAAATTATTGAGGCGATTTAGCAGTTTTATTTTAAGACCGTATTACCATATAACTTACTTTATTATTTAAAATAACGACAGATTAGGACTTCAATTTTTCATACTCACACTGTTGAAAATATTACGGGTGTTGGCGGTTAATTTTGCGCTAGTCAAATATTTTAGTGTTGATTTTATACAAACTTTGCCAGACCGAATTGACTACATGTGTTTAGTAGAAACAGAATTACTGGAATTTGGTGTGAATTCTTTGTTCAGATATGAGGATTTTACTTTTCTCTAGACATTCAGAAGCATCAACCAATCAGAATTTTTCCCTCGGATAGAAATATAGAAACCCCACCTAATCTATATCAGTATTGCATTATACGCACCACCTGCATTGCATCGTGATCTGTTTTCGAGGTTGTTTCTGCGTATTAACATATCCAACAAACCACCAAATGTGACTGACCTGCAAAGTGTAACCTGTGTGTTATAACGTTAATTCCAGTGCGGCATAAAAAATTCAACATCTTAAAGATGTATTGGGAACAATTATTTACGTAATTAGTTTAGATTTGAATCAAATAGCATAACATTCACTTAATTTTATAATGGTTCTCAAAAAATCATTTTAAAAGTTAGGTACGTTTAGTTGAAAATCCAAACTTTTGAATGAGTGGGTTTCTGTATATTTATAATTGGACAAAAACGTCCTAAAGAGAGAATATTATAGCACTACCCCAATTACAGTCGACGTACAATTAATTATAAATTTAACGATTACCTTTATTTTTTTTGTGTAAGCCACAACGCCGCTCTATTTAATAAATAAAAGTCAGTAGTGAAATATGTGATATACATCCATCTAGTTCGTTTGTATACTCTTCATCATGATTAGTGAAAATCTCAAATAAATTTTGAAAACATAAATATTGGGTACAACGTGCACATTTTATAAAAGCGGGCTGTCCACATATTGAACATATGGGTCAATGTTTTCCATCATCGAACGAAAACGCATATGTTACTGGATTAATAAATTTGTGTCTGTCTGGATTTATGTAACCCGTTTTGTACCATGATATAGAATAGGTTTCGATATCTTTGAGAGGACAGTTGATTGCGAACAATGATTGTAATTTGATTATATATTGCGTTGTTGTAAATTAAAGTCAATGTTTGCAAGCAAAACTTGATCGGAAAACCTTTACAAATCCCTTCTACACACGAAGCCATAGACGTCTGGTGTTGCGCCAATCCAGTTGTTTTCTTGGGAATCGTAAGAAGAGACTGTTGGTTTATCTGCTGGATAGAACTTGTAATGTCTGAGGACATGGCCTACCCCAAGAATCAGTAGTCAAGTTGTTGATGTTCCCACTAAGAACTCATTGTAGGTACACATCCGTAAACCATTTTTAAAAGTCACTATTAGTGAGTGAGATGTTTGCTACTCACATTTTCTCAATAATGTGAAAGCAAGCAATTAGTGTACTATGTGACCTATCGTTTTCATCTGCTGCTGTCGGTGATAATATAATCTTATATACATCTAAACGCGTATAACTCAAAACACTCTACATATAACCTATTTACGCTCGTTAGTGAAGTTTACACTGATTTTCGACATACAAGCGGCCACATAACATATACAGAGAATTCTCATTAGAGTAAGGAAATATTCGCTAAAATTGTATTTTTTGTAGACTCCCTGTATAACTTTTTAAGCTTCCTTTCTATAGATTATTTTGATCCAAAAAGCGGGTTTATAGACGATTGCTGAAATTCGATAAAATAAGCACAACATACGTCATTCCACGTTTTTGAAACACCCTGTATATACAATATTTACACCATCGAAAGGGCTCCTAGAGGGTTAAAGTCCGCCATTGGAAACTTCTTCCTATCTCTTACTGTTTAACAGAGTAATCAGAAAAATACAAATTTGGGCCAAATTGCAAGGTTGAAATTGTTACCCCTGGAACGTTCGAGTTTCGCAGCAACGGAAAGCGTCCTTGAGTAACGCTCCATGGAGTCTAAATTCGACAAACGTTTATCAAATTGCGAGTTTACGTTCGCGAGGTTACCCCGAAGTTTGAAGTGCGTGCGAGGTGTGGTAAAGCGTAGAAGTTAATTAAAACTGGTATGTGCAGCAAAGCTCGGTATCTCCGGCGGCTATTCTCTGAAGCACAGCGGCAACTACAAGGATACGAATTCGAGAGAAAAGTAGAGAATTCTAATGAATTAGTCATTCGAGGAATATTTACAATGCAGACATCTGAATCGATACGTGCAGATGTGTAACAGGTCGTAGCCGCGCAGTGATTCGTTTTATTATTTAGTCGTTAACGCGATCTGGCATGAGAAAACAAATGTCTGTCTCAGTTAAGAAAATTTGAAGCATAATCACATTTGTCTAATATAATTTTCAAGAATACACCCTGCAAGGCCTGTAAAAATTCCCCGAATAGAGTTTATTATGTTGTGTTGTGTTACAAAATCGCAAAAGAAGCCTATAAGTGAATTAACTTAAAGATGTTATGAACAATATGGCTTCGAAATTAGAAACCAAGATAAAACATGGGTACCATTTATTTGCTCTATCGTGTTACAGTGGAACCAAAAAACAAGGAATTCTTTTGAAGTCCTGCAGAAAGGCAGAATTTGCTGTGAACAAGAAATCACGTCGCGGTTGTTCTTTCCTCTTGTAAAATTAAGGCTTTCCATCTGAAAGGACACATTGAAGCTTCCAACTCATGCATTCAAATCTTTTCACAATTCCAATTGAATGTTCATTTTCAAGCACCTGTCCGTATTCCCTTCAATGAACCACATCCATACTCAATCAGATCTCAAAGACTTGATTGCGAGATTTGGGTATAATCAAAGTTTAATCGCGATTAAAAAAATGGATATTACATACCACTAAGAAATCCCCATAAAAAATTCGTATTTTTACGTTGGAAAGTGTTCTGCACTGCCACTCGTAATTGCTTTGTTTGCAATAAGTATTGAATATAATTGCGAATGGTGAGTTTATGACTGGTCGAAAAGAAGTCTCAAAGCTGTTTAGTTTGTATGTAACTGAGACATCAAATTTCAATGGCTTATCTACAACATAAAAGAAACGTATCATGGTGTGGCAACTTTATAAATCTCATTCAATTTCAATCATCTATGCAATCCGGATGCCTTAAAAGTCATCACTAAATTGCTAAATAAAAGAGCAGCCAACAAACCAAATCATTCCTGAAATGGAATGAAAAAATTGTGCGCTAGAGGATTGTAATTACTGATTTACTACAAGTTATGAATTATTGAGAAAATTGTAGTATATCAACCATAATGCGACTCAAGCAGTTGAAGAAGCGAGTTAATGTTGTAAAATAAAATGGTTGTTCTAAACTAATTTTGCATTGGTTTTATTTGTTCTCTTATACACCTATACATCTATAACTCGTGCCACTAAAAAAATGTGAGCATTCCCTTTATTCAACATAATCCAACATACCAGAAATTTCAATGGAATCAACAGATGTTACTTCTCGCATCCACCCCCCAACTATCTACATTGCACCAAGACAGATATCAGTCCAACGTCACGGAGTTGAAACGGCGAGTGATGCAAACGTTTCACGTTACTTCCCTTCCTGTACAGAACAACGAGTTTTCATATGCGCGGACTGACCACGATACAATGGCGACTACAGGACATATTTTTAGCTTTATACTGCGATCAATGTGTTCTCTGGCCGATGATGCAGTGTATGACGACAATAAATAGTCTGTTTTCTTTGATATAAATGAGGTTATTTGAAATGATGATGGCATCTTACTCGGTTATTTATTCGGGAAAATGTTATGTCAAATGGTATAAATGCAATATTAATATATCACTGTATTTACGGTTCATAGGTGATTGAAATTTGAAGCGTGAGCATGAAACTTTATTGCCCCACGTGGCGCCAAATAATGTTATATTTTTGGCACCCAACCGTAGGATTTATTAAGCAGTATTTTATACATCAATAATCTTGTTAAAATCATATAGTTAACCCCACTAAGACAGCTAGTAGCATAACTAGAAAAGAAATTCAATCTTAAAACCAAAAGTGGTTGGCCAAAATATAATTAGGACGGAAGGTTAAATTCTAGGCTCAACCACGACAATAAACGTCTATGGACAAACATGAACTTAAAATAAACCAACAAGGCCAAAAGAGGACTGATGGTGTGCTACAGCAAACTTTGCAGGGAAAAGTTGGGGATGCAACACAAAATACTGCTTTGGGATGTATAGCAGCGATAGTAAGACCCGATCATCGCTTATTGCATCAGTAACATGGAGCAAAAGAACTAATCTGGCACCGCGAGAATTACTCTCGAAAGTGCAAAGATTAGCATGTGTATGCATGGGCAGAACCTGCCCACAGAGCTATTGAAGTAATTTGAATCTGAACCCCTCACATTGTGGTGAGGCGTGCGAAAAGAACCCCACTAAGAATGTCAAGGAAGGAATGATTAGGCATAGGCCTCAATCTCCTGACGGTGATCAAACCTGGGATATGCCCCGGGATGATATGTTAAAAAATCAGCTTGTGAAAGAATTCACCATAAAGCAAGTAACAGGAGCGAGTGGGAATATAAACATTTGAAACTTGATAGAAATGCCATCAAATGGTACATGATGGATACAAAACCAGAGGAATGGAATAGGAATTATGGCCAGGAACATTTTCGCAGTTGGGGAAAATATCCAGTATATTTCAGGCGAAAATACCGTATTGAAGATGTGTTCAGTTCTATTGATAGAATTATGAAAGCAGGAGATTAGCATATGTTGATAGTAAGCAGCACAAGGCGGAGCTATATGAATCGTTAAGATGGTTGGGAGTGCTAGGAAATTAATGAGACGGCAAAAGAATAAAGGTATCTCTGTGGGTGCGTCAACAGGAGTGGAGGAAGAATAAGGATAATCTCGCAAAAAAGGGGTGGATACTTTTGTAGGGCCAAATCTTTTGCGGGTTAGTGAGTACATCTGAGAAATGAAATGAATGGCAGAGAATCCTTATGGGAAATTCCAGGGAATGGGCAAGTAAATTCTTTGGACTTATAAACAGAAGAGTTTAGAATGCTACCTGAGTAGAGATGTTGCTATTACAGGAATACTTAGGCCATTGTAGAAGAATATTAAACTTAATCTTCACTATTGAACAATAGAAGAAACTCATCCCACGTATTCGCACAGCCTCCATGTAACCCAACTCGCATCCATGGCATTGTTCAACACTTCCCTTACAATACTAACATTGAGCACATTTCCTCAAAGAAGAACTTGATTATTCCTTGAGTTTTCTAAAAATCTAATCTGTTGCCTCCTTACAAAATTCGGTTCTTGATCTCTTCTGTTTTCTCTTTGTCATTTTGTTCTCCTTTAAACTCTCCTCAGCACTTCTAGTTACCTTGGGGATTTTCCCAGACTTCTATTTTGTCTTGTAGCAGATTTTTATACGTAGTACTTGTAAGGATTTTGTCTTGTCCCGTGTTACGCTTTGTGAACCTGGTACTTTATCCTAACCATGAGAAATAGGCATATGTCTTCGAGAAGCATAATGCATTCTACGCATAACGGACCAGATGAAGAGTGAGATAATGAGTCCCCATGTTGCCCATACAAATAGTCATCTTGCTCTTTGGGACATTTTCTGGTTATGGTATAAATAACATATAAATAGTTGATAAAAAAAATAACACACTATAGAATCATGCAATACATGTCATTAATAAGCACAAAAAGTGTAGTTATAATAATTTACTTAATGCTTTCGATACTCACTCATCAAAATAATAACAACTTCTGGAAATTAACAAAGGTCACGCACAACAAGCAATAACTTTCTTTATTAGACTAGTAACGTTTCCTAAATAACAAAACATAAAGACTTGTCATATTGGACTGCTTTATTTGACAGATGCTTATTGTCGTTTTGAGATAGACGATGTCTCATCATGCTCGTGGCCCATATTGCACCACATTTCCCTACATATATAAATACAAAATATCATATAAAAAGTATTGATAAACGTGGTAACAACTAGTTTCATATCGCAGAAAAATGTAAGATATCCCACGTCATATTATGTAAGGAAATTTAGCTTTAAGATAATATGGTCGATTTTTTTTTTAAATTTTAGTTATTATCCTTTTACCCTTGAGTTAAGCTACTACTCTGTCAGGGTTCGCCATTTTCGCGGCATAGTATACAAGCTTAAGTAGGCAATATAAAGAGATTCATGAGTAAAAATAATGGACGACAGCTAATTTACGTTTACACAGCGAAGTTTAGACATCACATCCTAAATCAAAAACGCTTCTCCACTTAATCAGATCGACAGATGGCGTTAGTAGAAACTCATAATAATTAGGAATTATGAACTAATCTAGGCAATTCTTTTGTAACAGCCCCGGTGACATTTACAATTTGCGCTGGCTACAATTAGTACGTCTATTGGGGGAGGCTGTTGCATCTATATTTAACCCCTTGAGTAGTGGAGATAACTCATTCCGCATGTCAACCAATTCTCGTTTGAATAAAGGGGGAATCTATTAGTCCTCTTGTCTGGCAGGCCGACACAAAAGGAAAGGGTGCTTCATAATCTAGCCTGGGGTGAGCGCTGGTAGTTTAATTTAGGGAAGCATCTCGGTTTCCTACCAATCAATATGTTACGAAGGAGAGAATGTTTATTTTCTAATCTGCTCTTATGCAAAATATTTCTAAAGATTTGCGAATTATGTTTATTATTCTATTTGAAATCATGCTATCTCGCCATGAACGATTAATTTTTATGTTACGCCGGCTATTCTATTCTAGAACTATTTATTCGCAACTAGCAGAACATCGACAAAGGCCCGAGACGAGGTCTCGAAACTTTATGGTACTCTGTGTCGCCAAACTTCTGACCAAGCGCTACGACGTCGGTTAAATGTGGCTCCCGCTTCGTTGCGCTCACAGTTTGTAGCGGCTTGAATACAGAAATTACAGTTTCCCTGTGTAAAGTTGAAAGATATTGCCGCGATGTCGAACAGCGGCCCGGGACATTGTGTTTGTAGTTTCGTGTTTTGTTCGCCTAAATGTATAGTTTACTCTGGCGAGTTCGGGTTTAGAGACGCGTTGTGTGTTCTAGTTTGGAGGTAAATTTTTTAAACGCTGAAGGTTATTTGTATTACCAAAATAATGAAGAAATATTTTTTGCAAATTTTATTACAAATATAATTAATCTAGCGTATTTATTTCCTGCTCTGGAGTGTCGCAGGGCTCTAACTTGGGCCCATTGCTGTTTAACGTTTATATTAATGACTTACTGTTTAGGTCGAGATGTCTGTTTTACCTTATGTGAACGTTGAAAAAAAGGGTAGTTTTATGTATGCATGTATGAATGAAGAGTGATATTACACTACGGCCTAAGAGCTCTATTGTATCCCCTATTTTTGCTGTTTTACAGCTGGCTTTCCAATCCTATTCCTTTCAGAAAGTGCAGGATATTGTCGCGACTTTTCCTAAATGTTCGCGCCCCTTGCTCAAGGGTTGGGGGTTTGAGTACTCGCTTCTCTATTTACTTATATAATAGGGCTATTAAAAAGTACTTACCCTGGGGATGCGGTTGATATTCAAACTCTTTATTAACAATTTATTCCACTTTATTTACACTCACTCTTCGGAGATCATAACCCTGAATTGCAATACCTCGTCGCCGCCATCCCCTCACGAGCGCGGTAACTCGAAAAGTGCTGACGAGGTTCCGGTAATCAGATTGTAATTCTGAACACATCTTTTTTCTTAAATCTAAACTTATTTCTATGTTAGTGGAACTTTCCGTGGCATTACCCCTTTCCCAAAAAATATGCTCCAGCATATTTGAGCCTTAATTTTTCGGGTGCAGCCACCAAAGTTCCACTATTTGCCTTATACCTAACTTAAACTACTTATCCTCTAATTAAATTTCCCTTCGATTGCGCCAATCAACAGTAGCATTCAGTTGTTTTCGATAAGCTCAAAAAGAGAAATGGAACTATAATATTACTTACAAATTCGAAATATAGAAAAACTTTATAAAGACATTAAAAGTTTTAAAAATTACAGAAATTATCGAACGATTTAAAAAATATACAATGAATAAAAACTAACAATTATCATCAACAAGGTAGATGGTTAATAGTTCTTCATTGATGTTCCCAAGCCTCGCCTCTCCCCTCCTTCTGATGGTACTGTGTTGTTAATTCGAAGGTATTCCTTTCATAGCCTTGACGTACTCGCTGTGATGAACTGATCCAAGCATATAAGTTAAAGAAATTAAAAGACAAATTAATTTAGCTAGCTCAGCAAATGTGAATTTAAAAGCGGCGCTAGAGATTTCTTTGATCTTCAGGAGTAACTTTCATGAAAAGTAATAAGTGCGCGTTTGTAAAATTGACTTCTTTAAAATCCCAAAATTGAAAATGGCTGATTCAAAAATAAAAAAAACTGTAATTTTAAATATGATATTTACAATCATTAAATTTATTGTTTAAAAGAAAAAAGAAAAAAAAAATTTAAATACAACAACAGGAAAAAAACCTTAAGACAGATAAGTCCTGGATTAAAAAACCCCTTCGTGAATTTACAATTAAAAAGGACAATTGCAAATCCTTTAGCAAACAAATGGAAATATTGTTTCAGAAAAAATATCTCAATCACACAAAAAATATCCACGCGTCACGAAATTTAAACCAAACTATAATTTACACGTGAGAAACAAAATAATTAAATTGAAATTTAATTTTAACAGCACAAAGCTTCCTTCACCTTAACCGGTGATTAACAATAAAATACAAATCAGCAAAAAGAAAAACGGAAAATTAAACTCTTTAAACTAAAAACACGGAAATCTTCTAGAACATATTCACAATAATTACTGATTCTAATAATTCCAAAATGCGTACACAATTAAAACAAACAGCAATAATAATAAAGAGTTCTTTGATGGATGAATTAATATCAAAATAACACGAACAAAAATTTAAAATTAAATGAAATTACCTACATGGTAGCAAGCAAAATGAAAACATGTACTTACACGGCCGCCATCATTCAAAGAATCTGAGGCCTCCAAGGGATAACATGCGTACATATATAAAATTTACAACATCTGCGTGCGAATGAAGCCGCAACGCATCGCAAAGAAAATACTAGCATATAAACTATATACAACACTGCAGTACGCAAAATGTACAAATAAATGAAATTAAATTTACACAACTGAACAATAAAAATGATACTAACAATTAAATCAATAATAAAATCTTTCAAAATAAACAAATATTAGAATAGCGAAACTCTATCCTTCTCTGACAAAACCAATCCGGACTGGAACAAAAAATACAAATTTAAATTTCCCGAAACCCCGGAGCCATTCCACAGCATACGGTTACCCATTTCATTCCATTGTAGACAAAGTTTCTGCAAAGGACGTACTTTCGCCTTCTTACAGAGCTAATATAGCCGGAGATGACGTTCCTCGCCGCATATCAACCAGATAGTGCTGTGGCCGCAACACCATTTTCTTTCAAATATACGCAGTAGACGTCTGTGTCATTCAGGAAAGTATAGCTGCTGAATTAGCACTGCTCCTCTCCACCATACTCAAGTTCAGATGGAGTAAATGGGAGGCTGGTAATCCTCCTCTTCTTCATTTTTAAAGGGGACGCTCAGCGTTGGGAGGCAGTGTAGAATCATAAATACATAAAAAATAAACATATATTAGAACACGGTCGTAACGTCTTAATTCCCTAAATAAAAGGAAAATGACTTAAGAGGTGAAGCAACATTTTTCTTAAGAGGGTATTTCAACTTGTGGCTTGCTTTAAGTTCACTTTGCAACATCTTCCATCGGGAAGAACGAAGGTACCTTTCTCGTAAGTTTTCAACTCCACTTATCCTTTGCTGTAACGTACAGACACAGTCTGACGTCTTTTGTTTTTAATACGTTTAATTACAATATATATACCTATTAGCAACAAAGAGATAGCTATTTTTTTGGAAATAAAGGAAAATAAATAAATAAATAAACAATAGTGTACTAGATGTATACATTGTCAAAATTTAAAGCTAAATAGGTAATTGTATAAAGTATTGTATATATAGATCTATGTAAAAGGTAAATAAAAATGTAAATAATAATACATACACAGTACGACAATTATAAATTATTAAACAAACAAAAGTTACCAACTCATTTTACATAAAAAATATTTTCTTTAAGAAATTACAGAGTCATCATTCTAAACTGGATTATATTTGAGATTTTTTTAAAGTGTTCGGTAGTTTTTTTGTAGCTATTTATTCCATGATAATTAAGACCAGTAAGAGCTTTTGTTGATACGATGAAAAGTCACTACGATATCACCACGTAAGTGTACTGTGACCTGGTGCTGCTGAGATGTTCGGAATTTGTGACGGTAAACGCGTAATAGAGCCAGTAATCGTGATTAATTCAAACCGTTTGAAATGTTCTCTGCAGCTCAGTCGGGGTTTTGTTGAACGTTCGCACAGAGCCTCTAATTACCATTTCTATTCAGAAAGACTGCTAATGCATTCTAAGTACCTCCCCTATATCAGGACACCATAAGCTGCTCTACGATGAAAGTTAGCCGCCAGTATTAAGCTTTTCTTGGTCAAACTCTCACCTCCCACCTGCCTCAAATGCGAGATGGTGTAGATCAACTTTGCTCCGTCCCATGTTTCTTATAAATGAAGACATATTGTTCAGCATACATAATTATATCATCAGCACTCACGCTCAAAGGTTGTCAATTTTATGTATATTAGAATAGGATTGGTCCCAGTGGGAGCCTTGTGGGTCCCCGCAATTTCGACAGTCAACATATATAAAGTATCGGAGAACTTGTTCATTCCAACAAACACTTTTAGCTTTGTTTCTCAAATAACAACGAAACACGTCGTTTGGAACTCCACGTACTCCATACACCTCCATCTTCTTTAGTCATATATGTGATTGATGCAATTCAAAACGCTTGGACACGTCGCAACAACATAGTTGCAACTTTTCGCTATCATCAAAAGCTTCAGTCCTCTCATTCCTGTTAATATGGAAATATTTTCCTTTACAAATTAATCCACCTTATTGCGATCCATGTGTTGGTACGCAATAAATTATCCTGGTAAAAGCAGCTACCAAATTCCAAATGTGTCGGATTCAATAATCTTTGGTATTGGAAACGTGAAGTGGAAATCAGGAGAAATTTTCCCTATTTCTTCACTTAAGACGTATTTGGTCATTTCAACCAGCGGTTGCAAGTGAAAGAATGTGTTATATAGCATAACAGAGATAATACAGCATCTTGGTTCTAATCTTACTATATTCTTATTCGGCGTCCCTACGAAATTAAACTCCTCAAACTTAAATCAACTGGTAATATACTCGAAATCATGCACGCCGCGTCCGATCGAAATAGATGAAAACGCTTTTTTGTTTATTTAATTTTACAAGCCCTCGCATATAATTTAGACAGATAGACGGTGTAGCACACCATCTTTGGCTAAACTATCATTCTACAAGAAATTTTTATTAATTTGGAGATTCCGAGCTACAAAAGCGCTGGAGGCAATAGTGGGTCAAACTGTACTATTAATAAATAATAATAATAATAAGAAATAATACATAATAATAAAAGATTTATTAAGCAACCACATGAACCTGAATCATATACATATATAGTTAAAAGATGACATTTTATGGTGCAAAAACCGTATCACCATATGGTGTTCTGCCTACAGCCTCATTCATATTCTGTTTATTCCTTTCTTCTCTTCTCTTAAAGAAACTGCACAACTCATTATTTCCCTCAATCATTTCAAAATCCGGTAAAAATCGGTTTTCCAGAAATTTGTATTTCGCATCATGAAGAAGTGCACTAAAGATTTTTCCGGCCCGGAATAAATCGAGAAAACTTGCTAATTGCGGAGTGGCTGCTCGGAGGAGGTTCGAACCGAAGTTCGCGACTTATTACTGGAAAACACCGGGCGCCGTCTCCAACCTACCTACCTACCTAATATTTGATGGAGTTTCGGATAAATCGTTGTTTACGCCCTAAAGTTATATAAATTACCGGACGTGGCGACGTTGCCAATTCTTCCGCTTCCTGGCCCACAATCGATTAAAGTTAAAGTTTTTGCGAGGGTAGCTTGACTAAGAAAACAGGGAAACTTTTACGTTGCGAAATCTTCGAAATTGTACGAGTGACGAAAGATTTCGCTTTTATGCATTCAGAACGGTTTGGAGGTTTTCAAATGTCTACATGATTTATGTTTATTACTTAATTCGGATCTCTTTATTAATTCTAATAATATTTAACCAATCTATAGTAAATTTATCTACCTAAACAGTCTAAAATATATATGAATCCTATTTTTAAATTCTTACAATAATATCTTTAAATAGTTAATTCATCAAAGCCACCGAAATATAATAGCTGCTTTTAAAATATCTTTGTTGTAGGAAGCCGTCTGACAAGGAGCCTCCGAAACACTCCAACCTCTTGGTGCTCTGCAATATCTGTATAGATCTCATATAGTTCTTAGAATAGGTAGCCTCGTGCAGTAGCTTTAGGCGGAGCACAGGGTTAGGATGATTTGTAATTATTTAACTTTTCATAAAGTGTACAGGTCTTTGGCTGGTTTATACAGCATTGATAAACACTATCTCTGTCATATCACTAACACAGTGTGCAATTAGTAGTGGCCCGCTTCGGGTGTGACACGACGGTAGCTTTTCCGCTCCTGTTTGTCTGTAGACCGTAGTCGTCTTGCGAGTGAGACACGACGCAATCTTCCGTATGGCGCACAGTGGTCCAATACCTTAAAAATGTAAATTTTATTAAAAAAATAAACTTCTTTATCTTGAACAAAAACTGTTACTATGCATTGTGGGAATGGTGGTTGCTACTAATTATATTTTGGACATAAATACCGAAATAGTGCATGGCTATGATATTCCGTAAACATTCCCCTGTATTGAATGCTTCTAATTGAGCCCGTTTATAGGAACTGTATATTGTATAGATCCAAACTGCGAATAAAACAATATAAATAGAAGTTTGTCCTGTAAAGTAAGTTTGAAATGGAAAGAAAATTTGACATGTACGCCACTATCTTTCATATTGACATTCAACAGTATCACCCAATAGCATGCTCATAATGTGTTTTCTTGACTTTAAAAAATCCGGACAAAACGGACATCGTGAAATGGTATAAAATCATGTAGAAAGGTTGCTAGGAATTGAATATTTCAATTTCAGATCCAACTGCATCCGAAATTCTGAGTAGAAAAAATCATTTCATTGGACATCCCGAAAAACGCAAAACCTGTTCTATCATACATGATTAATGTTTATGGAATAAAGTCCTAGGATATTAACCCTCAATGGAGAAGCTGCTTGCTAAAACATTATTAAATGGAAAATGACTCAATAGATAGTGACACCAAAAAGTATGCTGACTTCAAGGAAGCACATTCTAATGCAGAAATTCAATTACCTGTATGACAAATAGAACAACCTTAATGCTACTTATTAAAAATATTATTTACTTAGGTAAGTCAGTGATAGTTGTTACATATGCAACAGCTGATAGATATAAATTTAGGTTTAGTTGCACTTAAAATGATAACTATTAAAGACGCATTCATTCATTTCATTCGGGTGGACACCTAAAATCCGGCACTTAGCTAGGTGCTCATTGTACATCCTATTAAGTCTCTTATTCCACTCCAGCACAAAAGTGTTCGCTAATAAGCCCAGTATCTGCCAGCGGAAACTAAAAAACCTTCGAAGCTCAATAGATTGTCCCGAAATATTTCGACCTAGTCCTCATCCTCACATGTGCAGATAATATGTAAAACTCGTTTCCTCTGTAGTTCGAACTTCCTGCATTTATCCACTTGTTCTAGTTAAGATAACTTTTCATCTCAAAATACGTCATAATCTATTATATTTTACAATTGCTGCTTCCAAACACCGAATTTATAGTTTAGTAATTAATGTTGTTGATTCGGGTTAATAAAAACCAAAAAAATACTAGCCCCAAAACAGACAACTAAATCAATATACACAACCTGTTCAAAAACATATGTTAGAAGCAAGCAAGAAAATTTCGGTTTTCGAGTTTGGACCCACTGTTGCGTCGGCTAGTCGATCGCCATCAAGGTGTACGAAGCAGCACTTGTTCGATTATAATTGTAGCGCCCTTGAGTATGTAGAACGAAAAAAAATAAATCAAATATCCATTAGAAAGCTTTCTAAACAGAAACACTATTTTCCTAATACCTTTCCAAAAACTGAAGTAAAAAAACACACTAAAGAACAACGTAGTTCTCACCCCAAGATTTGAGTTTGACTTTCGTTGTCTCAGGTTTATATCGTGAATCTCCTTTCTGTCTATTCTATGTGATTCTCTGTATATACGCCTGCCATGAAATATATATATTTTGTAGCTCATGAACGAAGGACAGTTGCTGGATCATGGTGAAAAGTAGTCTACTGGATACAGAGCAGATAATTTAACACATTTTTACATTTATACTCTCATACTTGAAAAGCTTTGCAATAAAGCGAAACGTTGCGTAGTCTTAAGTTTCATATTTTGACCTAAAAACAAAAGGGAAGAAGACAATTAAAAATGATATATACATGTGTTAAAAAAAGGGTGTCGGACAATGTTACCCATTGTGTAACGGGTGGAAATAAACAAAAAAGTCTTATCAATAGGGTCCGCAATTCAAACTGTTCTACACATATATCCACTCGCATATTGTTTTAGTAGGATAAAAATTTTCAAAGAAATCTCATGAATGTAAATAAACAAAGGTTATTTAAGTAAAACTAAAAAATGTTCTCTGTCCCGTTCATTTCTAAGCACCGCTTCACACCCTTCCTGATGACAAGACCGCATCTTTCGAAAATTCCTGGGAGTCTCCAAATTCCTCGCAACAAGTATGTTCGCTGCCTGGAGTTCTTCAAATTGTTTACGATCGTCGTACACTAAATTTTAATGCCCACAAAACAGAGATCTAGAGTGTAGGTCAGGGACTAGGAGGCCTGCAGGTTGTCCACCCCGTCCATCCATCTTCCTTGTAACATGATTTGAATTCAACTACATGCAAAATGCGCAGGAGCTCCATCGTGCATAAACCACATTTAATCTGTTAAAACAGCGGCACCCCAACAAAAACGGGTAATCATTTTAAAAAAATCCAAGATACTTGTCCCGTTACGATTAGGGAGAAATACCGGACAATTAACAGTCTCCAAAACACTACGCAACATAGCCACCGAAAAAACGGTTTGGTGAGCAGTCAACAACAGCATGGGGATTTTCATGCTGCCAGACGGATTGTTTGAAAATGAATATCCGTCGCTTGTAAACAGCCTCATCAACTAAATAAATCTGAGCTCGCAAAATTAGGAGTATTGCCAGCTTCGT
Organism: Protaetia brevitarsis; assembly: GCA_004143645.1. NCBI lineage: Eukaryota > Metazoa > Arthropoda > Insecta > Coleoptera > Scarabaeidae > Protaetia > Protaetia brevitarsis. The sequence continues at coordinate 1,264,191 of RXPK01000045.1, forward strand.
AACCCAATGACAAAAAAACCTACGTGATTCAAATCGTGAGCAAGAACTGCACGCGTTGAATGTGGTAGGCAATAGAGCTGTTGTTCCCGCAGAATTCTCAAAAAGAGGATGACCTGACGTTCGTTCCGCAGTCTTCGGGTCAATATCTTGGGTTGTCTTCTACCGTCTCAATATCTAATTCTACTGCGGAGAAGAAACTGATCTAGATCTACCAGAACTACATTAATTTTAAATGAACCAGTTATCGGACAGCCGCGAATATGAAGTCTTGAGAAAATCTTATCACTGGTAACAACCGATTTGGAAATTCTTCGGCCATGACATACGCCGTGCTTCAGTGGGCATTACACATCGCACGACCATACATAAAATGCATATCGCGCATTTCTGCATTTGTGTACTTATGCCATAATTTGAGAACAAAAAATTGACGCAAATGATAAATAATCTGATGACAGATCGTCTGACAGAACTAATTTTAAGTCACAATCAGTTGTTTGAACAAAGGGAACTATTCTCACAAAACGAAAAAATGTTTTTTGTTATTTTAATATATGCAAATCGACTATATGTCAAAAACAGCTTGAGAATTGCGGACCCATGTCGACTAGGACATCTTTTGTTATTCCACCAGTACTAGAATTGGGTAAAATATCCGACAACCTTTTTTTAACACACTGTATGGTCAAGAAATGAAGCTTTAAAATTAAGATTTTTGACTCTAGGTACCGATTTTTTAATTAGTTGTTTTTCATCTGGACCACATGAAACCTGGCTTCTTAACTCTTCCTTTCTCATCCTGACATGGAACAGGCATTGACACGAGCGCTACGTTAGAGATAATAAATGCTGTAGACTTGAACCCCTTCCACTACTTGGGGCAAACTTCTCGCTCTATAGCTTGTATCTAATCACCATTTCTTTTTCAAAAGTTGTTAAATCATCCACCAACGTACCACAGCCCTCTATGTGTGCGTGCGTATGGGACTTAAGCGAATTATCTATGCCACGGCACTCGTAAATTAATTCAGGCTACAGGAGCCTCTCACGTAATATCCCCCCAAGGCGCCATCTTCAGCTAGGGCATAATATCACGTGCATATGACACGCGCGAAATAATGGTACGGTACACATGCTGAGGGCGAGCCATCGAGGGGAAAGTCGGGCGCAGGAGTTCGTACGTAGGTACCGACCTGGAAAACGTTAATTTTCCCTCAGAGTAATTAGGGCGAAATCAGTTTACCTACGGGGCTACGGATTGAATGGGAAAGACGTAGGTAATAACTTTCTCGCCTCACCACTCCGACACACTATCCGGCGACCCACTAACAGCGCCACACTACGAGGAAAGTTTTAAGCCACCGAACTAGAGAGAATTAATAATATAAAATCGTAATTTCACCGGAAGTTAGGTGCGCGTGGCATTGATGATTCCCCCTCTACAGAAGGCCTGATTCATCGCCCGAACCGCGAAGAATTTTCTTTGGGGGTGTCGCTGGAACGCTACGTAGCCGACGCCATCGAGCATTGTTCAAGTTCTTTATTATACTTTATTGTGTCGTTACGGATACCGGAGAACGAGGGAAAATATATATTTTCGGGTTACATTGTTGAAATACGATCCATTGTCTTTCTGTTATTGTCGCGTGCCTATAGATCCACGTGTGTGTGTGTGTTTGCGGGCGGGTTCAGAAGCTGTCTAGGGAATCCTGTGCGCGATTTAATCATTTCAATACACAAAGAAAGTCAACGTTACACCCACTGGCAGGCGTAGAATGGGAACGGCGCACGTGGAACGTTTCACGTCCGGGAATGACTGTGGTGGGTTCTGTGTGTACAAGGTTTTTTTTTTGTCGTCGGATTATGAAATTCATTAACAAAGGATGAACTTGACTTTCTGCGAACTGAGGTATATTTTAATTCAGATATTCACATCAGCTTAAAACGAGTGTCGGCTTCCATATTTACCTGAGAGATACGCATTAATACACTAATGGAATAAAATATCCGCTTGCTAGTGATGGAGAGGAAGATATAATTTTTCCGGGATATATTGTGAACAACTGGCTCTGTTGAATACAAAAATTAAAAAGAGAATACAACCTGATGCTTTTCCTCTTTTATTCACTGGCGGACGAAGAGCAGCTTTGTGTGACGTCGCGTCGGTGAGGTTCCTGGCATTGCCTTTGGACTCAAGCTTAGGTTTGGTGGATATTTAAAAACGCTTAAAAATAAGTCTGGTAGGGACTGAATGCTTTGAATAATTTAACGAGAGTAAAATGAGGTGCTTACCATGAAGTGCTTTTGCAACGCTATTACGCTATCAGAATTTCGGATAGAAGCTATGCGATCTACCCCTGTTATTGCACTACAAGTTGAGACCTGTATACTGCCGCACAAGGCGATTAGCAAAAAGCTTCATGTTTAAGCATTTTGTTGAACATTCTGATGTTATTAGGAGTGCTAAGGAGTTATTGGCTTTTTTGTCTGTGGGAACTGTATGACCTGAAGTCTCCGGAAACAGTGTAACCTCTTGGCTTTTGTATTTAATCTCCCATTTCTTTCACCCATTAAATTACATTAACCATTCCAGTATACTAGCACCCTGCACTACTCTATATAAGTCTCTGGCTGGTTGATCGAAATAATCCTCTGGGTTCATTTTTAACTTGTCAAAAATTACTTGTCTTTTTGCGCCCAGAGCCTTGCATTCATACAGACTATAGTAAGCGTTATCTATCATACCATTACACAGTTTGCAGTTGGTGGTAGTCGCCCTTCGGGTGTGACACGACGTTAGCTTCTCTGACTGTAGACAGTAGTCGTTTTGCGAGTTTGACACGACGCGATCTTCCGTCTGGTGTTCGGTTGCAGTCGTAGTCGGCCTTCGGGTGTGGCACGACGCAACCCTTATTCGATTATAGACATAGCGTAATGTGCTGCCTTACGTTCTGACTGTAGACAGTAGTCGTCTTGCGAGTTTGACACGACGCGATCTTCCGTCTGATGTTCGGCTGCAATCTTAGTCGGCCTTCGGGTGTGGCACGACGCAACCCTTATTCGATTATAGACATAGCATAATGTGCTGCCTTACGTTCTGACTGTAGACAGTAGTCGTCTTGCGAGTTTGACACGACGCGATCTTCCGTCTGGTGTTTGGCTGCAGTCGTAGTCGGCCTTCGGGTGTGACACGACGCATCCCTTAGTCGATTATAGACATAGCGTAATGTGCTATCTTACGTTCGGTTGTAGTTCGTAGTCGCTCGTCGGGCATGACACGACACAGTCCAATTGCCGACCGTAGTCGCTCCGCGGGCGAAACAAAACTCGATATTATTGTTGTACATTTTATATTAAATGTGATTTTGCCTACCTGTATTTACGTGTATGCAGAGACTCGCATTCATACAGAATGTGATAAGCCTTTCCTGTGATCCCATTATACAGCCTACAGTTGGTATCTCCAACTGATCCCAATATTCTGTAGGTGTTCTTCCAATGCGCAGTGACCTGTAAGAGGACCTGTTACGGTGCGAAGGGGATTCCTACGAAGCTGCAGTAGTTCTTGCCTTCTTCTTTGATGGTACTTTTTGCCTAGTTGTTTTATATCTATTGTTCTTTGTGTTTTTCTTACACCCAACTTCTTACCTGCTTTGCTGCTGTTGTTTTTAGACACCTATACAACAGGTTCTGGGCCTTCTTTGATTACCGAATGTCCGGGCAGCCACACACAAAGTGACTTTATTGCGGTCTGTCAGGCTATTCAGTTCTCGAATACATTTCCAAATCAGTCTTGATCACTGCCTAGACTGTTGGGTGCTTCAATAAGTAACGTTCTCACTTCATCTAATTTAAGAGTTTTGTTGTCAACATGACATGAGGTTTTACATGTGTCCATGCAAGTTCAAAAGGTTAAAGTTGCAGTGATGAGGGGAATCTTAATGCCGTACGACCACTATCCGCTATCATTTAATCGATAACGTATGCAATGGCATTATTCTTACGAAGATGTAGTATCCATTTTTTTTTCGGTCTTCGGCTTAAAATGAAAATTCAATTATTATAAAAAATAAGTAGAAATTATCAAATTATTTCTATGCGGATGCATGGGGTATACCCTAGGCATCTATCTTTGCTCCTTTGCTTTACTTAATTTTTATTTCATGCTAAATACAATGTTGTTGTAGTATTTTTCTAGACGAGGTTATCCTTTTTAAAACCGTCAACTTGTCAATTATTCCATGCTAATCCTGAATAAAGAAAAATATCCAATTTACTCCATCATCTTTAAAAGTAAAATCCTATTCTCTCCCAGCCTGGGAAAGACTCGAAAGGAATGAAGAGAAATTTTCTAATTAGTCTCATCTCATCCGGCGGAGTGTAATTACCTTCATTTAGGTGACGACGCCGGAACTCTAACGAATGGCCGGCCTTCACCTAATAGGTATTAAAAAAAAAATAAAAAATAAAACAGAGGAAAAGAAGAAAACGCGAAACACTAAAAAAAGATCAAGGATCGCGAGATCGCCTTCATTTCCTATTAGTGCTAAGTGTGCACCATTAACGCTGTCCCTCGCTTTGCAACCTTTCATCTCGCAGTTTACCTTTTGTTTTGCTCGCGCGCGCGCTAGATCTTCTAACCGGATGGATGTTGGTTCCATTTGCGACACGTAGCGCCCTCCCCGTAGCGTCGTTTTGGGACATCAACTAATTGGTATTGCTGTTCCAGCGTCTCGTCTCTTGCCAGTCTCGCTATGACGAGTCGCTTCAATCGGAGACGGGAATACTTAGAGTAGTTGTCGTGGCAAAGTTCAGGAAGCACATTTAGAGATTAAACTAACGAATATCTTTTTATAATTGAGATTAGCATGGCGCTAAACTTAATCCATCATTAAGAAACCGTTGCTCAAAGCAAACTTATGGATTGATGCGTATATATTGTTGGGGAAGGAAACTGATCAAAATTGACAAAAAATTGCGTTGCCCGTGGAATTATAATCGCCTTATTCAGGTAGTTATCATTAGGTATCTACCATACTCCCCATTTTGTGTTGCAGTTTGCTATTTAGTTAGAATGAGAATTCTGAATTCTCCAAATCCTGGAAGTTCCTGCATTAACACCTGTGGGAGGAGACATGGAAATTGCAACACTAAGAAAGGATGGGATTTTGTTGATCAAACTTGCCAAAAATCTTTAGCTTAGAAAACTTTCGGAGTTTCTGGAGGATTAGCTAAGTCTCTTAGCTTTTTAACTGTAATATCCCATAGGATTGGCGAGAGGCTAGGAGATCTGGGTAGGTATGACAAAATATTGGCATAGGCCTTTTAGAATCCATTTGGAGAAGTTATCGCACTATCCTGCTGGAAAAGTGAGTCTTCGAGCTGCTGAAGATATGCTGATTCACACCAACTGAGACCTAGTTCTAGTAATAGCTAAACAAGTTTGGTAAAATCTTTATTGGTGTTGCAATTTCCATGTCATTTAGTGTATTAAGGGTTTAAAAAGCAAAGATAATAGCATTTACATTGTTTATTCTTAAACGATTTTATGACGTGGTAAGAGTGCAATATAAGAATATTCGAGCGATGAAAATGACTGGTGTTTGCAGTGGTACGGTGTGTTACGTATCTTATTTTACCGAAAATGCGACTAATTGTCTCCTCCCGCAAGTATTACGGCATAAAATGGAGACTAGTTAGTTAGTAAGTGATAGCATCCGCAGGGCAGTGGGAAAAGATATGCTCAATTGTTTCTTCGCCTTCTAAACACAGTTGGCATTCGGTCTCATCAGAGGACCCGATTCTGTGTAGAATCTTTCTGAGTTTGCAGTAACCTGTAAAGACAGAAGCAATCACCTCGACATTTTTGCGGTCAAGTTTGTGACGACGTTTCTTTCGGTGTGTGATGTTCTCTTTAATGTTTGATTTATCTTCAACTTTCGTTAAAAGATAATCTATCGTGCGCTTACTTTTCGCTCATGAACTTATGAGTTACCCTTGTAACAGCGTCTTCTAATTCTTGTTTCATTCGTAGCGGCAGCTGGCGAAGATCGCTGTCACAGCTGTGCGATTGTAAATTGCGCGCGAAGATGTTTGTTTATGTCGCGTACTAATACGTCGTACAATTATTACAATTAACCCTAACTGAAGTAGCTTCAGTGCGTGAGTGATTACCCAGGGTTCTTGCCTTGAAGTACGCAACAAAGTAAAATATAATATCTAGTGAAACAAAATATTTAGTTTTCGTAGTTTTATTCCTCAGATCAACCAACACGACAAAAAAGAGTATATAAGTGTAAATACAGGTAAGCAAAATCACAAATAATAATTTAACATATAACAACAATATATATAGCAATGAATTATGATGAAAGTACTCGCTTGGTTTACGGAGTTTTCGGTTAAGTTGCCGAGAGGTAGCACGTGGAAATAAATATACAAACATTATAGTATATATATATCGGGGTTTTCGTTTAATTTATGACGCTCACCGGAATTAATCGTTGCAAATGAAATCTTAATAATTTATGGCAGAAATCGGTCTACGATAATTCTTCGTATTAAACAAATAAGATCCAGGGGCCGGGATAAAAAATCTGAGCGTGAAAAAAACAATAAAAGAAACATCCTCGCCACGTAACTCCAATTAATGCGTGGGGCGGAAGAAACTATAAATGTATCACCCGAGGAGACTAAACAACGAAATAAGTCCTACAGAATCGGTAAACGGCTAAAATCGTATCACCCCCGTGGACGACAACATACTATAAACCTTGCGGAACGGAAAAGAAACTGTAGACGCATCACCCCGAGGGACGACAACACAATACAGTCCCACAAGATCGGTAAACGACATATAATCGTATCACCCCGGTGGGAACGACACATGCTATAACCTTGCGAGAAACGAAAGAAACGTAAACGTGTCACTCCGAGAGACGACAACAGAATACAGTCCTACAGGATCGGTAAACGGCTATAATCGTATCACCCCGTGGGACGACAACGTACTATAACCTTACCAAGAACGGAAAAAACTGTAAACGTATCACCCGAGGGACGAAAACAGAATACAGTCCTAATAGGATCGGCAAACGGCTACAATCGTATCACCCCGTGGGACGACAACGTTAGTATGGCCAAGGAGAAATTCGGAAATCGAGCGGAGTCTGCTGACTCTGCCATCGATCTCGTAGTTGGAA